>JAEAOA010001920.1:160000-182500 GCA_016746295.1 Potamilus streckersoni
ATACTGAACATGTCTGAATATGTATTAGGTATGATTGTGTCTATATTGTGAATACCCTATGGAATACTGAAAGGAAAACAAAACACGCGAAAAGATCGTAAAATTAAATAACTGAAAGACATACGATTTCTGTCGCCCATTTTCTGTCGCAGAAAGGTAAAGCGATGTACGCTCATGCATATAACCAACCATCCTTTGACGACCGTTCGCCGAATGGTTCATGTGTCGCCCAAAGGTTTAGAATATATCTCGCTTATCAATAATTTATATGTGCTCCTTAACAAAATTATATACAATGTAATTTCGCTTTTACGACTACCAGCAAAACAGAAATAAAGTGATGACACGAGTTAGAGGGTCTAATTATCGGGGTTCTGCTGTTGGCATCCATAAAGTAGTGGTATATTTGATCACTTCACGTAATCACGAGACTGTATTGGTATACTTATTAAACGGGACTCAAATAACTGTCCGTAATCAGGAATAGCGTATTCAGTTAGCTCGGACTGTATACAGTTTTAATATTGAACATAAACTTGGTTATTTAGATAAAGATTGATATAGTGTATATTTTGTAGACAAAAGTGTTGTTTTATTTATATTTTTAAACTGTTCATAGTATTTTTATATACATGAATTTTAGATAATGTACATATTTTTATTATATTATACTCTGGGAGTCAATGGATTTTCCATTTATAATATTTTTTCTCATAATTCACTGGAGTCAATTATGAATGGGGCCACAGGTGGCAGAGTTATCTAAGGCGAATACTTTTAGTATATCATTGACTCTAATCTCCGTCAGCATGTGTTCGATCCTGGACATCAACCTACTTGGGCATGCAAGAAATCTTGTCAGTAGCTTCCTGGGGGATGGGAGGTGCTTTTCCCCCGGTTTTTCCTTTACCACAATTACTGGCTGTCATTCAGATCCAAGTGAAAGTGTTATACAAATACATACACATACCAACCAACCAATCAATCAAATTAAAGTGGTTTTTGTCCCAATGCTTTTAATAGACATTGATAACATTATGACCAAGAAATTCAAAGAGTATTTTAGTAATATTCTTAGTTTAGTGTTAAGTCTATCCACATATCACGCAGGTGTACCAGGTTTGAGTCCAGGAACATATTTTTCATTTTTCTATTTGATTATATGTATTCAAGGTTGAGTTAGGAAAAATAACCATGTAATTATTCAGCAATGGCCTTAGCAAACGAAGGGCCGGATTTTGGATAATTTTGTCGAGATCCTGGATTAATGTGGGGCCCCACATCATGAACACGGCAATTATGAATAAACTTTTAAACAAATTTTTTTAAGATATTAAAATCAAAATTTTCTTCCATAATTTTAAAATTACTTTCTCTCTGTAAACATATTTTATTATAAAGTACTTACACCTGTGGATGTGGGACTACAATCGCCCTAAACGGGACCATAATCTGTTACTACTACTATTCTGTATGCAAATATCAAGAAAAATATAGCTGAAAAGAAATGGTAATCAGCTGACATTATCCAAGAAGAAAGATTCTACTTGAATTTGTTATACATTTTGCGAGCCAAAAGGTTTGAGCATAAATTATAGATAAAATCATCTTTTATCGAGTAAATAACTGATATATGTCACCACAAAAATGAAATAAATAAAATAAATTTCTTATTCGCTATTTAGAAATAAAAACAAATGAAGATAAAAAGAAATAAATCGCAAAAATTACAATTCAGAAAGGTACCTTTCAGATAGAAAGCCTACTATACACAACGGATAAAAATAGCAAAGAGCTATATAAACAAGAAATAATAAATTGTATTATAGAAATCATGATCAGATGTGTTAGAGCATCTTATCCCACTTGAAAGAAAGCAAAAACTTAAACATGGCATGGTGGACACCCTGGTAAGTCTTATACATATTCTACCATATTTGCAGTGGTGTAACAAGGGTCGGAGTCAACAAGTGCGGTAAAACATTGGGTAAAACCACCCCCTAGATTTCATTCCTGCACAAAAATTAACAAATTGAATAGACAGCGATTTTGTTGTCACTCTCTTTGATGGTGTCACCCTGTGCGGTCCGTCACTGATTTTTTTTCATTTCTATATGTTTTGGCTGCCAAACCAAAAGCCATGAGTTTGAAACTCTTCACGGTATTCGCTATTTATGTTTTTACATTTTTTATATTTATCTTCAATCGTCTTTTAAACTATTATATACAGTTTTTTATTTATCTGTTTATATATTTATTTATTTTATTACATTTTAATTCACGTCCTAGTCAAATGTAACAACTACAGTTGTCTTTTCGTGAGTTCAGGCTGCCAAACATGTGGTCGCGAGTTCGAAGCTTGCAGCAACATTACAATTATATTATAACTTTATTTTGTATTGGTATGTTCAAACTTTCTTTTAAAGTTGCTGATCCCAATTATTTTACATTTTTCACTTTCTTATTTCCGTCCTAGGACTGGCATTTAACTAGATAAATTAGAACCGAATGGTCCTGTTCAACTGACACTCAGTGGGGGTAACCTGATATAATGGTTGGGGTTGGTGCCTTTCTGGAAAGAGCAGCCAGACATACCTCATCCAGTAGGAGAGGTGGACCATAAGATAGGAGCTGCACGACTTCCCCGCCAGAATGGGAACAAAAGAAACAAATTGAAAAGGAAAATCTTTGGTTCGGGTACCTGAGTAGACTAAGATGCTCGCTTTTAAGATCACGTAATTACGTCATTCCCTGAGCGCGATTCTAATCTCTAGCTCGGCGAAAGTCTGCATTTGAGAAAGGTTGCTAGCAATTTCCAGTTTTTGTTGGATATTCCCATGGGTTTTTCGAGTTCCTTCATCACCATATATACTGGCCGTCATGTTTAGCCTATCATGTGCTGAAAATAGGGCTAAGGCGGCAACAACAACACCAACACAAACTTTGACAAGAATAGCAAAATTGCAGATCCTAGCATAGATTAATGTGAACAGGAAACAAAGGAAAAACAGAAGTGCCTCTTTCAGTAGGAAAATATGGTGTTGTGCCAATTATACTGGCTAAAGCGCGGTAGTACCAGTCAAAATGATATTTCTAAAAGGGACATAACAATATATGAGCAGAAGAAAGTCAAGTCGAGGTGATTTGAAAAGGGCTCCGACCTTCCTAGAAGCGGCACGAAAACAGAAGCATATGAGCATATTTACTCAGTGTGAATAATAACCAATTAACGTGCGCAAGAAAATAAAAAAATATCGATGGTAAAATTTACAGTGACAAGTAACTGTAAATTGTTGTGTACGTTTTCTATTTGCTGCTGGAGGATGGTAGGTCAGCATCCTACCGCATCCGGCCTTGCAAAGTCAAGCACTGCAAAACTAAAATCATTAAGTAGAACACAAATGCAAAACTAGCATCTGCGAGTTATCAAGATTAACACGACGAATACGCAAACGTTCATTACCAAAATATTTTCCCACAGTCTTAAGTTAGGGGTGGAATAGAGTGGATAGCATGATAGGAAAACCAGCCCACTAGGGCCAGTTATTCTACCATCCTCGAAATAGCAGCAGGGAGGGTGAACCCTACAAATTGTGCTGGAGTCACTAACGAAAAATAAAGGTTCCTACAGAGGCTGAAAAAAAAGGTCAATAACGCTCAACCAAAGTCTCTGATTATATTTCCACACGGATAAAGACCGGTACTATAAATCGACAAACTTAACTCAGTTTTTGTTATACCATTATTGCGGTATTTTTTCTGACTTTGTCAGGCGATTTTGTTTACTCATAACGCGACTCAATTATTGTCCTTCCCCCTCCTCCCCGCTGCTCCTGACTCTCAGGGGGAGTTAACCAAATATTTTATCCAGACCAATCTACGAGCGTATGTATAAATTAATATATAGAGTTTCGTTTGTTAAGTCAATAAAATATCCATCCTGATTTGTAAGTTTGAAATTCATTATCGACAATAATGGATTACGTAGAATCAGGTAGACTTGATTATTGGCTCACATATAATAAGCCACCCTGGAGGTGTTTGAATACTGGACGAATATAATATATATCCCTGCTAGGCCTGATCAGACTTAGAGAGTTTGACGTGGCAGCTGCTATCAATTATATCACATACTAAATTCAGTGCGATGGTTGCTGTTTTATTAACAATATTAGGCGAGATATGATGACCTGTTCCATATGGGTCATTATTATATATGAGAACTGTTGTTATTGGTTCTGATTTTCTCCATGAATTAAGTATTTTTGGAAAATATTCATCGATATTAATAACATCAGAAATATTTACTTCAGATGCAAGATAATTTGATATTGCTTCTTTGGCCTCATCGGAAATAACAGCTACAGATGTAAGAAGATAACATACCTTCCTGACTAAAATATGCTTAAAAAAATTAAAATTATACAATATTGAATTTAAATGTCGAATGCCTTCAAGGATAATTTCCTTTGCGTCATTAATGTATTGTTGTATTATAATGGTAATATGATTTTTATCAACAATGAAAGAATGATTAAATTCATCATTCATTGCCCTATTTACAGCATTGATAGGTATTTTATTAAAAAGCCATTCTGGAGGTCCTCTTGTGTAAATTTCTCTTAAATTAGGAATACTCTCGGTGTTGTCAAAAAAACTATTGATTGTCCATGGATACATTTTTTTGTAATTAGAAATCTCCTTAAACTTTCTGTTGTCTGTTTTAATTTCCTCGATGTTTGTTTCTGGTGATCCTTGATAGACCGGTGCAACTTCAGGCCATCCTAACACTGATCTAATCGAACTTTGATAAATATCCACAGCATAGTCAGGATAATGTATTTCAATCACCGACGATAAAATTGGTTCGTTTTCAGTAATTGCTATCATTGACTCTTTTCCGGTTATAGACTTAATTATGCGCTGGAATTCTTCATTAATTTGCTCTATCTGATAACTGCTAGTTGGAATACGAACTACTTGCCAATAGTGAGTTCCATCAAATTTATTTATATTTGCAAATACTAATGAATTATTTGGCTGCAGTCGAAAAATAGTTTTGAACTAATATTAGGCCATCTATAATAAACACGTAACTGACCTAATGTTATTTCTTTTACTGGAATTGCAGTTGGAAAGTTAACGTTAAATTCATGATTGGCCGAACTGATCGATATCATAGTAGTTTTTGAAGAAGTTGTGGTAGTGACTATCTGCTGTAACAACTCTCTCGACTCAATATCCGGACGATATTCAGGCGCTGATATTATTGTCTTTATTATTGTTTAATTCTCCATTTATTTTATTTTATTCTGGCTATTGTCATCAGAATCGTTAGTGATTATGAATGCTTCATAGTATGTTTTAATTATCGTTACGAACTCCTCGTCAGATATTTTACCATCACTGAGATACGAGGACACTGAGATACCCAGATAGTTTAGAGTAGGTTGCTGTTGCTTTATGCAACTTTATCATATACTCACGTAATTTATCAATCGCATATGTAGTTATTTTTTTTTAGCAATAATATTAAAAATACCTGCTATAGTCGTTGAAGTTGAAACAATAATTATTATAACTGCTGAAACTGTCATTGTTAATGTCGATAATATTAATCCGGATCCAGCAACAGTAGCAGAAACTGAGTAAACAACTATATCAATAACAACCATATGTCTACGATATTGCCTTACTTTTACTGTTTAATGGTCGGTGGTATCTTTAGTCATTCACATGCTTGATTATATCTGTGACGTTGATCGTCGATAGATGACGTAGTCATTTGGTCCATTATACCATGACGTAATGTAATGAATTGAATTACAAATTCCAAACACCACCAGTAATTACTTTAAGACCAACTTCTATTCGATGATTCCAGCGAGAACGTTTCTTCGGAATCTTGATCTAACTACAGTGATATAGTTTCAAAAAATTCTCCCGTTGATGGAGATGCTGTGGATACTTTGAAATTTTCAACACTAAGGACGGAAATCCTCTCTCTCTCTCTCTCTCTCTCTATATATATATATATATATATATATATATATATATATATATATATATATATATATATATATATATATATATATATATATATATATATATATATATATATAGCAGTGATCTGCGGTGTGCTTGATGGTTTTATTTTCTGGTGTCCAAAATCCAAATCCAGATGTAACTGTATACACAATATTTCTTACCTGACTGTGCTGAATTTTAATCAGGTTTGTTTCTTGAATAATATCCTGAATTCCACAGATTATGTCGTTGAATTTTGTGTTAATATCAGTAAGTTTTATATCAGCATTTGGTGGACTTCCAAAATAATCGTTATTGCTTCTGCTTGTTTCAACGAAAACTCAAAAACGTATTCACCTCACCGGTAAAATCAGTTTTCATAAAGGCCATTCCATTGCTGATTGAAATTAATTCATCATCGACGTATTTGTTGTAGCAGCATCAAAATCAAATTCTGGTGTTCTTAAATTGGTTAATACCTACTTAGATTCCTAATCGTCAACATATTTTTTCGTAGCAGCATCGCTATCTGTAATTACATTTCTAAGATCTGTAATTTTTTTTTTTGTTCATAATAAGGTCTCGAATAAATATACTGCCAGTCGTCTTGACATAATCGTTAACTGACTTACCAGAATCTTGTATTTTACCTTGATCAGTAAAAGTAACGATATTATCAACAACTGCAGTAGGAATTCGTGTAAGTACGTCTGGTTATTGTATATTACTTGTCTTTAATCGTCATTGTTTGTGCTGAGAAACAAAAACTACATTATCATCAACACTTGTAATACTTAATATATCAGCGAACTCATTTCTGAACTGATCGGGGGTAGCTTATTTAGATAAATGACCTTGCTGCTGAGTTTTACCACGAGCAGATCTTCCATAAATAATTACCATTACATTTACTGATGTCTGTTTAAATGTGAGAGCATGGCATATTCATGCACGACTTAGCGAGCTGATTTTTCTGGAGGTTCTAGGGATATAGCATTAAGTACATTAGTACTTCTCGAACACATATTGATGGATAAGTTAATGATTGTGTTGGTAGCGTTGAATGCCATGCTGGAGCTTTATTATTTCTGACATAATGAATAAATTGTTCTGGTGGCGCTAATCCATATGAATCAAAATAAATAATTTTAAATGTTTCAGTATTGTTCGGTTGTTTTGGTAATTGATCGCGCATAAAAACACATCTAAATTTTTTTATTTTTAATTTTTTAGCGGCATCGAGTAAATCAAAATTAGACATGGGCGAGATCAGTAAACTGTCACTTGAAGTCTTAGACCTTTTCCGTACCATGAGTGGGGGTTTCCTGGTAATCTGAAGCCTTTCCCTTTTGTTAAATGTTCGTTTTATTCCCTGTCCAGTTGCTTTCTTTAATGCCATTCCAACAGCAGTTTCAACACCGCCTATCGCAGCAATTTTTGCAACAGCTGGGGCTGCAGCGGCTATTAATGCAGGTATAGCAGGGAGAAGGGAAAATATACCACCCGTTTTAAAAGTATCTTTGATAGCGCCTGCCGAAAGACTAAGCTTGACGCCTTTATTTGATATTTTTGCTTCATTAAAGTTGTTGAATTGACGATAGGTCAGCGATAATTTATTTGAACCGCTCATCTGTTCTTTTTTCAACGATATTGTTACTCCATAGTTATTGTTTGATGCCGATTGCAATCTTTTGACCTGATCAGGAGTCACGGTAACATTAACCTGATTGCATGACATTTATATTATTCACGAATGATTTAATTACGTGTTACATATTTTCTACTCAGGCATCAAAAACTTTCATTCGTCCACCAACAGCTTCAAGTAGCATTGATTTATCGCTACGTATAACAGCAATTGCTCTGTAATTATCAATAGCTCCTCTTGTTACACTAACTTGAAAATGTATATCGACTACAGATTGTCTGGCTAAATCTAAATGTTCGAGCGAAAAGTAATAAATCGGATATAAGGTTGTAAAGTTTAGCTGAGATACTTGTAAACCAGTATCAAAATTTTGATCAGGGCCCAAAAACTTCATATGGCGATGATATGCACGTTCTACAAGATTTTGATCGAAATTCAGTAATATATCCTCGGATGGTTCTTGATGTCCATTTATCCTTAAAGAAACCTCAGAAACACCAAGACTGTCAAATATAATAATAATACGCATTTAATCATTTACTCGTGCAGCATTTTATAATGGAATAAATATGTGTCTGGGCACAGAAACACCTTGATTAAAGGCTCTCTGCCATGTAAATAAATCGTTAATATTAATCTGGAGAGCAAGTGTGGTCATTGTCAGCCATGATAACATTGATTTACCTCCTTGACTTATGAAAGATAGCAATCGTTGTTCTTCAGATATTGACGGATTCATCAGTTGCATCCACAGAACTATACTAACATCACCGGTGGGTCTCCATATTGCATAATCGTCTGTAGCCCTTCGTACTAGTACAACAGTATGTCTGGCTCTTAAAATGACTTTTCGGACATTTCTACAGAATCCAAAAATATGTGATAATGGAATTTGACAATAAAATAATCTTCTATTTCCTTTTAACATCGCTCGACGTGATCTAAATCCTAAGTTGAAATCTGGATCAACATTAATAATCATTCTCTCTAGCAAAATGACTTGGTCGTCCTATTTCATATTGTTGACATTCTGGAAAATCAGAAGTAGCTTTTACAAACATAATTGATGGACCATCTGATATCGAATAATCGCACTGTATCTTGCAAGACCAAGTATTGTTGTAGCAACGTCAACATTTTTCTGAATTGATTCAATATTTTCTTCCGTCGATCATGTATGAAGCACTATCAAACAACGCCATTACACCATTATTAACAAAACCAACACTTACATTAGGATCGTATTCAGTATTATCAGTTTTTAATATCTCTCCCTCTACTTCGATAAATTCTTCGGAGGGTAATCTTGCATCTTGAACCTGAAATTCAATCCTTCCACGCTGATTTGGAATTCGTGTGTCGTAAGAATAATACTGATGATTACGTATAGACTCATCTTTGAGGACTGGTGAGTACATCTCGAATGCGGGATAACTGATACGTTTGAACATATTTATTATAACTATTATCGTCTGAAACGAAGACCACCTCGAGAAATGAAACCACTTCCTGCTATTAGACTCGCGGTTGTATTTTTCTCTTTATCTGATAATGGTGTATCAGCCAATTCTGCTAGTTTTTGATTAGCCACTTGATTCATTTTTGTTACTAATATTTGTGGGCAATGATACTGTACTACGTAAATTTACCGGCTGAAGTCGGACCGCATGAGATATACGTATTAATTGTGCTAGTCTATCTTTAATCGCCCAGAATGCTTTGCTAGCAACATTACCAGCAGCACCTATACCTTTTTCACGAACAACATCATTAGCTTTCATACCCAGCTGATTTGCAATTTGTATTGCTTTTGGGGCTATACTTCTAAAAAGACCTTACACAATATCACCTGACCCATCTCCGTAGGTTGTCCTTTAAATTCGTGTTCGAGAATTAATTGCTCTGACAATAATTGTTCCATGTTGAGTGTTATGTACTATCATTTTATTAAATAGTCATTATGTCCAATTATATACATAGTTCAGTGACATAGCCTATATAAAAATCATTGGCGATTTATTTAGTTCATTAATGAGAGACTGATACACATTAATATCCATCATACCGCCTGTAAATAAACTTTTACAAATATCTGCTGCTTCAATAATGATTTCTGGGGAAATAATACCAGGTCGTTTTCCTCCAATCAGAATTTCTAATCATTCAACATCAGCAAGGACGTTGTTAGGACACTGAGTAATAAGACGACTTCCCTGTGTGGTAAAACCACCTCCTTAGAGGTGTCCGATGGCCAATATTCTTCTACTTATCTTTCTTTTTGTGATGGTCGTTCAACTACTTGAGCACGTGATGGTGCTTCAGTTACTTTAGTATCTGATGTTGTTCAACTGCTTCTTTTACTTTTTGGCTTTCTTTTTCTTATAGTGTTTCCTATTTTTCTTTTAGCTTTGTTTTTTTCTATTCTCAGTTGTCTTTCTTATTTTGTAATCGTTTTTCCCATTCTTCCTTTCGATTTGCTTCTTTTAACTTTTGTCGTGCTTCCCTATCTCTTTCCTCTTTCTGAATTTTCTCTTATTCTTTCTTCATCTATATCTCTTTGTTTTGCTTCTCTTCTTTTTTGTTTTCCTTTTTCTTCTTGTCTTATTGATATAATCATTTCATCATTTTCATTTATGTAACTCTGATATAATTGATCATCAGCTCTATCATTTTCAACATTCATGTGTTTGCGAAATAATGATTTTTGCCACTGATTAAAGTTAGTTTTTAAAATATTTGGCGTGTTCAGGTTTCATTATTTTATCTCGCTGAGAAAAAATCGTCCAGGGCAGATTCAGCTAAATATTTACTGCCTTTAAATTCCCTAATAGTTTTTTTTATTAGATTTATTCCTCAATTTATCAGTACTAATAAATCTAATACTCCATTGTTTAGGATCTGGTGCATCAGCTCCTTTAAATGCTACTTGTGCTTGTTGAGTAGTAGCTATTTCGGCAGGAAATACTCTCAAAATCGTTTTTGTTTCTTTAGTTTTTTTCTTCTATTTTCTCTAATGCAGGTTGAATATCCTTAGTGATCTTAGTGATAGGTTTAAATAATATTTTTGTGTCATCTTAAAACTCCATTCTTGATTCCTTACGTGACTGCAGTTGATCTCTAACTGCATCACGGACCGGAAAAAAATTTAATTGCCTCTAGACGTTCAATAGTTAATCTCGCCCAATGTGGATCTCCAATATTCATTATTATTAATATTTATAATAGATATTTAATTAAGTTACAGGCAAACAAAGCATATATCGTTTTCCAGACAATTATTACCTGATTATCTGTCATTCAGAAACCATTAAGTGTTAGAGAACAAAAAAAGTGTAACACCGAGAGATAGTGGTATATATATATATATATATATATATATATATATATATATATATATATATATATATATATATATATATATATATATATATATGTATATATATATAACTATATAACTATATATATATATAACTATATATATATAACTATATATATATAACTATATATATATATATATATATATATATATATATATATATATAACTATATATATATAACTTTATATATAACTTTATATATAACTTTATATATATATATATATATATATATATATATATATATATATATATATATATATATATATATATATATATATATATATATATATATATATATATATATGAATTTCGTTAGGATTGTGCTGTATATGTGTGGTCAACTTTTAGATCTGGAAGCATCATTAATATGATGAACGACAGATGGGGGAAAGTAATTATTAACCACCTTGATAATCAAAAATATCTTATTTTAATAAAATTGATTGTGGAGACAGACGATAATATTTGGATTTTTGTGATAAAAGAGATCCCATTAATATACATTTTGGAAATAATAAAACGATGTTATTAAATAATAAATCCAAACCAGGAATACTGACTGATATTGATAAACCGTATTTTGATCGAGGGTGTCCGGTTACTGCTGTGGATCGTCTTTACTGAATAATAAACCTAATATTACAGATCTCAAACCGATGAGATTGTCAGAGTCAGGAATAAACTGCGTGGCTGAGCGTATTTTAGAACATTTTACAAATGCTAGCGTGGTAATGGCTTAAGATATTTAAACATATCTGAATGGGCAGAGACTATTAATGACTCTTGTGCATTTGTTAACGATGTTGCTAAGCTAGAAAAGTCATTAAAAGTTCAAATAACGGTAAAAGCGCTAACAAGAGATATATTGTACAAACCAGAATATATAAAAATGGAAGCCCTATAACAATTTTTGATTAAAATGCACATGCATGGAGTGATGCTGTAACAAAATTTCCACGAGACAGAATGTATTTGATTTTTTTAAAATATTAGTCATGTATTTGATTTTTTAAAATATTAGTAAAAGAGACCCTATATCTGTTTGGTTATTTTATAGTTCGGAACACGATTTGGATCAGTTTGTACGATCTAATGGTGATATTTAGAATATAGAATATGGGCACTTTGGATTATGGAATACTAAATACGATTAAAATGATGTTATATCAGTCGATATGGTTGCATGTTATCTTGGGATTTTCTTGGGTATGGTGAGTGTTCTAAAAACTTTAACAGATCAGGACACCCTACAGATAACATGGCCAGAGCTTCGATAAATGGACCCTTGCCAAATTTTGACTAAACCGGATTTGCATATATAGAATCATTCGAATTCGCAAAAGATTTCCATCAAATTACTTATGCTTGATTTGGTAAACATTTTGCAGAAAAATGTTAGAGTCCAATAGTGTTATTAAGATAAATGCTCGATATTGGAATATTAGTATCGGTAAAGGTAAATGAAGCGATTATATCCTATAGTCCACTGAAGCAAGATTGGTTACCAGAACCGGACAGATTTAATATAGAAGATGACAGAAAAAATTTCCTGATCTTTCCGAAGATGACATTATTAAAATTAATAATAATATATGTATATGCAGAGAAGAGTACGATGAGAAGCGTGCAAAAAATCTTGGTAGAAAGATAATCGTTAAGTTTCTTCAACGTAGTTCATACGGTTATAAACGACACAGTACAAGATTGATTATGGACGATGCTGAGTTAGATTTAATATTCGCTGATACAACGGAGAAAAACACATTGATAAGCCGAAACAATTTTTATTTAACGGATGGGATCAAACCAGGTACTATTGTGAGTTATATTGAGGACGATTCACCGCAGTTTACTCATTTAAGATTTTCAATGCTAGCCTGTTTCTATAGATCTACTGTCGATGATAAATAGATTTCCCCGTTACGCTGTTAGAGTCCCCACGGATTCATTTTATATAAACAAAAAATATAAAGATTTATTGAATCCGCTACTCAGTACTGGTGAGTGGGGACATGGAGGATAAAGCAAGAAAATTTACTCAGTTGTTCTGAATTTGCTGACGCTTATCTTAAGGAAATATATTACAGAAATAATAATCAAGTATCAGAGTCATCTGCACCATCTGTGTACGATCCTGTGGCTAGACACAAGACTGTTTATACTGTTTATCTTAATGGGTGTGGAGGGTCAGGTAACACATCTCGAGTGATTAAATTATTTATGAACAACAATTCAGATATGATCGTTTTGACACCTACACATTAACTCGCCAGAGAGATAAAAGAACGAGAGTTAAAAGCATGCACATATCACAGTTTCTTTAGATGGTGTAGAGACGCATGGACTCCTGAGCGAATGGTTGAAAAATATATACCTAATTATATTATAATGGACGTAATAGACACTGTGTCGTTAGAAAAACTAAAAACATTTCTTGAGTGGTTATTAGCAAAAAATACTGCTGTAATTATGTGTGGCGATTATGGTCAACCACCACCTTTTGTTGGACAGTCTCCAAACGAATGGATAAAGAATAATGTGGTTTATTACGAGGACATACATGATGACCATAGAGCTATTGATGAACCGCGGAACGAACTTAAAAGATTAATCAGACTACAGCCTGATAAAATACAATGTGAAATAATAATAAGATATTTTTTTTACTTTATGGATACCTACTGATTTGATAGTCGCAAGTAGAAAGATAGTTCTTGATGAATTGCAGAAGAAATTATTTACGTTTCATAAAGAAAAAAAATTCACATTTACATGTACCATTATGGTATCGCCAAGAATATTGAAATTGAAATTCCTGGTGGCGGAGTACACAATCTGGTATTGAATGACATTATTTATGTCACAATTAATAGTTAAAGGGGCATTAAATATGGATACGTCACTGTGGACGTTAGGATACGCTATATCGATTAATTCGTCGCAGGAATTAACTAACTCTGATACAAATATCTTTATTGTAGATGACTGGGTCGAGTGGTCAAACTTAGTCTATCTTGCGGTATCTCGCGACAGACGAATAACGCAACGACATAGGGTTATTATACATTACGTAATAACTGAAGAAATTACTAATGACGAAGCTGTGAAAAAGAAACAAAAAATAGCGTCTTATAAACAATGCGACAAAAAAGCGTGACTTTGATATTGATACTGAATTTATTATAAAACTAAAACAACTACAGAATACTCACTGTGCAAGTTGTAACACAATGATGTTATGACAATATTCGAATAATAAACAAAGACGATTTACCGTAAACAGAATATTTAGTAATGTTGGTCACACACGGGAAAATGTGATGCTGACCTGTCTTGAATGTAATCGACGCAGATGTGCTAATTTAAATAAGTGAAGGTGGCGGTAATTGTGTACCTGTAGGAATTATTTGCAATTATTCACGCACAAATCCACGTTGCGGGTCAGTAGAATCTAATCTGTATATAGGAGATCTTCCAGTGGATCTAACCACGCTTGAAATTGTATGTGTGGTAACAATCCAAATAGGGCCAATAGTTCGTCTTTTACCACCCTCCAACTCCCCTGGTTCGTATAAATATCTCACAATTACATTACCTAATACTGGTTGTTGAACACGTTGTCCGTATTCATTGTTACGTGGTATATATTTGTTTTGTTATCGCATTAGCAAATTTGATGGAAGTTGCACGAGTAATTTCTTTATTTAATGCAGATATCACATTTGTTAACCTTGGAATCCATTAACGAGATCGCTCACCGGACCAAAAGTTAATAGATATTTCCTTCTTATATTAATATCCAAAAAAACCGCTCATCAAGTGTTCGATTAAGTCATTCAAAGATTGCTTGAATACGATGAATTTCAGTATGACCTCGTCTTATTTTAACGTTATGTTTTTTCATCAAAAATGATACTGCGCCAAGATATTCTTTACCAGGATCAACTTGCAATAGCTGTGGCCATCGTAGACCACCACATACATAAATTCGCTCTAACGCAGACGCAACTTTAAAGGCTGTCTTAGTCGATAATTGTTCAGCTTCCTTATATCTACTTTTAAAGTCAACAACAGTCTATGCGTATTTGTACGTGCGTGACTTTCGTCCACGTGTTTTAATAGTATCGTGTGGTAAAAACAAAGTATCTGCTTCGTGAACTTCATTAGGAACACTGACATCAAAATGTGCATATTAAATTTGTTTGGTGCTGGTAAATAAATTTGCAATATTGCATGTATTCCTAACCAATTTGCAGCAACAGAATGTGAAACATTTGCTTCTGCAGCAAGTTTAGTGATCGCTGCTTTACATCTTCAATACCCTCTAGGGCTATACTAAATGTATTCCATTATAATAATTATATAACTAATTACCAGCCCCTAATATTATTTTACTTTTCATAGCGGATTTTATCAGTAAACTGGCAAGTTTTTCTCTGACGGATTTATTAGGTATAGAATTCAATGTACGAATTAATTTTATATCTGCGAGATGCTGAAAATCTTTACTTGTATAAGCAACGTCGTGAATATGATATGCTTGAACACTTTTATTTACTGGATACTCTACTGGTATTGGTTGATCTTGATCATAAAGTCGGATATCATGTCTAGTTTTATTACCACAGTAATTATATCCAGGAAAGTGTTTCTCACAAACATACTTAGCCCATGATAATCCAGGTAATTTTCCTAAAGACGCAGCAATATCCCAAACTATCTTTGATGTCCCAGAGATAAATTTATATTTTTGTGTAACACGTTTTACACATTTACCTGTTAATGCATGTCGTTTATTTTTCGTTATTATTGTTCTCTTTCCAGTGGTAGGTGAAGATGATCTACATCGAACACAACATAGACTCATGTTCTTTATAATATGGATACAATAATTGACGTTTCTGCTACAAGAAAACAGGAACCAGTGAAGCACCATCCATCATTACCAAATTCGATAAGAATGATTATAATAGGTCCATCTGGGTCAGGTAAAACACAATTATTGTTATATTTATTAATGAGGTGACTGAAATGGAGCAAACTATATTTAATAGCACCGTCTGTAGATGATCAGCATTATTACGAAGTATTTAAGGGTTTTAACGAGAAAGCAAAATCAGTTAATAAAGACGGTGACGATATTATTGATTTTATCACAGATATAGATGAAGACCGCTCTGTGGATGACTTAGATGGATTCATTAATAATCTCGAAGTATATGATGATGTGATGCTGGACAAGCAATCTAATCCAGCTAGAATATTTCTCGAGGAAGACATAAAAACATGGACATGATATATGTCACTCAGAGATACACACATATCTAAGTTGATTTGAGATAACTAATGTTCTAGTTGTGTTTAATGGAGTAGATAGTTATACTCTATAGAATATTGATTATTCTTGATGTTCAGGGGACATGGATGTAATTAAATTTAAAAAATTATTTTTTAAACCACAAGGAGTTCTGGTTGGATTTATAACAATAAATCTACATGATTTAAGATCAAGATATCATCTAGGTCTGGATAAAATTTCTGGTTAACTCCCATTGACAGACAGGAGCAGCAGAGGGGGGAAGGACAACAATTGAGTCGCTTTATGAGTAAGCAAAATCGCCTGACAAAGTCGGGAAAAATACTCAATAATGGTATAACAAAACTGAGCTTATCAGGTTATTTGTATTACCGGTTTTTAACCGTGTGGAAATATACTCAGTTAGAGACATTGATTTAGCGTTATTTACCTTTTTTCAGCCTCTGTTGGACTCCAGCAAAATTTTGTAGGGTTCACCCGCCCTGCTGCTAAAATATTTTGCCTTTTACATTCTGCATGATGTTGTCCTTTTAAGTGACATATTTCTTTCCCGCATAATAAATAGAATAAGACAACATAAAAGGGTAATCTATAAAATTCAATCCCAACATGAACATTTATCGGTAAATAGTACTCAATACGCACACATAAATGAACAAAAGACCTATCCTAGGCAAGGATCACTGACTTTATCAGGGAAACGAAATCACTTTAAGAGTCTATTCCCTGAGAAGGGGAATACTAGCCATGTATTAAACAAAATCTTTAGCCATGGACAAGAAACGTAACAAAACCTGGAAACAGAAATACAACCAGATATGGATCCATAAAATGATGAACATGAACTAAAAATATATCAATATTGTAAAATAATCCCTTCAAAATTGATTTTAATTTTTTACAATAAACAAGATAACAAATATTGGGGGAATATAAATGTGTACAATAGTTTTACAATGTTCGGGCGAATGCGGTGGTCACCTCAATGACTTATCAGTTAACATAATTAATGATCCAAAGTTTGTATACAAACAAAACAAAAGATGAAAAGGAAAACAATGACATAAGTTGCCTGAGAAAAATGATCAGTTAATTTAACTATAATACATTCAGAAAATACCCAGAATAATAGCCATACTATTTATTTTCGAACTGTCGGGTTTTGCTGCAGATTTCTGCACACAGTTCGTGACTGCTGTTTTTGTTACCCAGGCCCCTGCTTAGAATCCACTTTCTATAGATTATGTGTCCAGATACTCAGAGCCGTTTTGAGGCATAGGCACGAGAGGCTTCGCACAGCAGGGGGAATGGTCAGCGGCTGCCCAAAAATAAAATTTCGGTGTCGGTTGTGTTAGTAGTTTAGTATCTGTGCCTAGTGTCCCCCAAACGTCTTTAAACGGCTCTGAAGACCCTGAATGTGAAACTTTTACAAGCTAAATATTCGTAATTTTTATTAAAATGTATTAAATGCTGTACAATATGCATAATTAATTTGAAGGAGCAAATTGCTAACACCTTGACTTCAATTAATAAATCCTTTCAAGTAGAATTGTACTAAATAGTCACGCTGCATTAATCAGCAACTGTAGCAAGGATTGCCATTCCCGTGTGGGGCTTTATAGTAACAGAAGACGCTGCACAACTACAAACTGGGACACCTTTAATGGGCGCATTTCCATCGTCTCTCGAGAATAATGGAAGCCAACTTAAATAAATCAGTTCCAACCGAGCAACAATTTCCAAATTTACAGTGATATTTTAAAGGAAATTTGAAAACCTTCATGTATTCCCACAGGTTGTGATAATCTGTATGCGAGGAAATTGATGCCAAAGTTTCAGGTAATTTCGTATTCCAAGACCTGAACGTTTTATGAATTATGGGCCTAAATATCTTTCAAATAGTCATTATGGCTTTTACCAAAAAGTTTCTTATCATGCTTTTATGAGTCCTTTTCGCAAACACTTAGCAATGTTCTATTCCATGGTCGAACGGAAAGATAGGGTAAATTCGGACTCTCTTCAAGATAAGGTGTCACGCATAACGGTGTAGACACACCTATATCTTTTTGGGGAGAGTTTGGCTAACGAGATGGTACCAAGGATCTGTAAAGCACAAGATGAACCCTTTTTAGTGTTGAATTAACGGAAGTGAGTTTATTCATATAATTCACATAGGTGATAAATGGTACTACATTCCAAAGGCACAAAAGCAATTACATTGAACAATACAAAAAATGCATATAATAATTTTCCTTTCAAGTTTACCAACTTCATGTATTCGTAGCTTTTGGCATTTAAGAATATGTTACAGATAATAAACCTTGACTTACTTAAAGATTATAAAATAAATATGATTAATGCAACAATCATTTTGAAGAAATATATATTACTCAATTTGAGATAAAATACTAGTATAGAATAGATTACAAAACATTATTCTTTATTTTCTTAAAGAATATTTAAATTTCCAACTTAGATCTAAACAAGAAGTCTGTAACTATTTTAATCTTTTTACCATTAACATGAATACAAATATAAGTTCTTAAAACAATTTAACATTCATTATATTATAATAATAGAAGTAAAAAGAGAATTTACACGAGCATTGTGACTAGGAAGGTTACAATCATAAATCTTTAACTTCCAAAGGTACTTATTCTATAAGAAATTTTAGAACATAACAAAATCTTACCTGTAAAACACAAGATGAACCCTTTCTAGTGTTGAAGCAACGGAAGCTAGCGGCCAGCGCTTTGGGCTGTCTTTTATAGTTAGTTCAAGGCACCTCTAACCTTTTTTGGTAATGCTTTGAGAGCAATGCTTTGATGATGCTATACTGACATCACTTGTAAACGGCGTGCTTCAAACTAAAAAGTTCCGGTCTTGTCCTCATAGAATCACATGTTCTTTTTTATTACTTCTGACTTCGTGATATGATCAAGTTAGAGATCAGATAGTAAGCCATGATTTTTTGTCAATGAGTGTTATCATTAGATGAGTTTAGAATATACATATGCTATTGCTTGGTGGGTTTTATACATATATAATGCGGAAACTTGTACCAGTTATAGAGGCAGAAAGAGTATTTGTTAAGTAAATGTACACATACAAAATGAGACTTGCACTAATTGTAAGAAAACAATCTTATAGATTTATTAAATAAAGATTAACCCTTTGTTTGAATTAAAATTTATTCACAATATAGTGTAATGAAAATGAATCCAAAGAATGGTTAATTTTATTACGATTTAGAGAGATTTCTCATATTCATATTTATAATTAAATTTTCCTTCATAACAATACCTTCTGGGTTTTTTGAGCCACGTCCTCGAGGCTTGATTAAGAAAAATATTTACACTAATAAAATAATAAAAATCAAAATACAATCCATAGTTATGTTATTGTAGAAAGCACAATGAAACGTCATGGTTAATAAGATGTAAAAAAAACCACAATGAACAGTCATTGCGGTACGTTCAGTGAAGTTAAAAAATGCAGTAAGAACACACTATAATATTCAATGTGATATAAGTATACTTAAAGAACACTGCAACCATTTTTATCATTCAAAGGAATAAAATGACAAACACATTTCACAACATTCAATGAAATTCAAAATTACAATATAAAAGTACAATGTACAATAAATTTCAAAATTACAATGAAAAATTTGTCGGCCACGACATCATAAAAAAGAAGAAAAAATGTAGTTAAAGTCTACAATATCAAAAAAGATTATTTTTAATTTATTTTTTTAAAATTTATCTAATTTTAATTCTATATGACCTACTCAACGACTAGTCTTGTTAGACGTTTATAGGAAGTTCATATTAACATTTAGTTCTTGTTTTCTTTATTTTGCTTTTTATATGTTAATTTTCTCATTTTTGTAATTTGGTTTTTAAAAAATGTTTTATGTTGTATAACATCAACAGAACCTATGTATGGGTAACTACGGTTATTGGTTTGTTTCAGCAAAGTGTGGTGAAAAGAACTCTCATTTTTATAGATAGTACTAGTAAGCCGATATTGAGTCATCTTCTTATTGAATAAATAATATCATCAAAGAAATGCCAGCAACATTTAAGTAAAGATGTGTGTAAAAAAATGAATTAAAAAATTTAAATTAATCAAGAAGTAGGAAAATGAAAAGTTTAGAGTTGCGTTAGAATTATCCAAAAGCCTTATGAGTTGTTCTCTTGCAATCATACCTTGACAAGTGCGTGTATCAAACAGGAATTGGATTTAATCAAAACTAAGATCAAAATAAGTAAAAATATCATTAAAATCGTAAAACTGGTTGAGTATGGTCTAGTTTAAACGCAAAATGGGAGTGTATTGCTGACATTACCTATGACCTATGAAAGAGAATATATCGCCGTTATCGTTTCAAACAAACTTTACTCTTAAGTTGACCGTATGCTTGGCAATATCTGCTCAAATATTAAATATGTTTGCCAATCGCTGCTCAAAAGAATCAGTGTCGAGCCATTGCTCGAACACTTGACTATACTGCAACATCGATTGATGTTGCGAAACCAGAGAAGGAACGCCTCTTCCGACTGGTTTGCAGGCATTAGAGCCAAATTACAAATCCATACGATTTCATATGAAACACGTGAGAGTAAAATCTCAATTAACATTATCGAACATCATTGGACTACAAAATAAACAACATCTGTATCAAAATGTTTGAAACGGCTAGGCAGAATTACAGTTCTTTCTAAGATAGAAAAATACGGTAATATAGTTCTACAAGATGCTTGTAAAGTATATGTAGTGGTTTCAGATTTCGGTTCGAACAGGTTTGATATAAATGCTTAGACTGCGGAATGCCAATCAGTAGATTCATTCACACTATCTATACTAGAAGCCTTACCAACCGTGAGGTAGGTTCACTGCAGTAGATATAAAAAGTTACTGTTGCTGAATGATAATTTAAATTTAACATAAATTAGATTAGTTTTTTGGAAATAGTTTATATTTCAAGAAGAAACCAATATATATATATATATATATATATATATATATATATATATATATATATATATATATATATATATATATATATATATATATATATATATATATATATATATATAGGTAAAACATACCTTGTGAATTACCCAGAAATATTGTTCCTTTGAAACGAATTAGTAAATAGTAAACAATGCACATATTGTCTGACATACTGAAAGAGTTCAAAGTGTTCAATTTAAAGTCACTTTCACTGGGAAGAAAAATCAATGTGGCTATCATTTAACTAGGGCTTGGTGGAAATATCGTTGCTGGACCCATGGAAATCTCTGTTAATGTCATGGATAGATGTAATTCAGACTGGGTTGTAGATAGGTCTAATTCGGGGCTGAACTAGCTTCTGTATGCATTCGGAATGTCGTAATTTCAGGTGTTATTTCAAGAAGAACTCACCGTCGATTTGTGTACGTTATGCTGGAATCCTCTCGGTTGCCATTGCATTCATTCCTTTGTGATTTATATTAGTGCTGATGTTGCGAATAGACTCTTCTTGTGGAAGAAAGTACGAAATGTCACAGAAGAGTTGTCCATTCGCTGCTTGGTGACAACTTTCTTTATATTTGTCCGTCATTCGTTTATTTATTCTCCAACAGTTTCCAAAAATAGTGACACTCCTATAATAATGTCCAGGTGTTTTCAAAGTTAATGGCTGAACATCAAATGCTCTAGTTTCAGTTACAGGTGTAATGTTCAGTGAGTTCGCCGTGAAAAAGAGTACTTTTTGGAGTCACTAATGCAGGTGAAATTGGCGTAGGTTCTTGTAGTTGTTTTCTCCACTAGTTATTATGATAAGATTCCCACCAGTTAATATGATAAAATTTTGTATCATAATGTTGTTCTCAAGTTCCTGCTATGGGAAGGAATTACGCATCTCTTATGAGCGGGCTCGGTCCATCATTAGAGAGAAAGAGAGAAGGAGAACAAGGGTGTAACACAGATAATGTAAACACAGCTACATTCCTTTGGGGAACTTGGCTAGCGATAGTACCAATGATCTGAATTAGGTACACTGATTTCGCTTGTAGTTGAAAAAGAAAGCCGAACTTTTTTAGCAATTAATTTTTTAATGGTTAAACTTTTAGTCGACTTAAAGC
>JAEAOA010001920.1:187500-232500 GCA_016746295.1 Potamilus streckersoni
GTTGCCTTTGAGTGTTATTTCTACATTCTTTTTTAACACTGACACGGCTCTTGTTTTCCCATCATAGTGAGACTGAATTTTGTCAACTCAAGGAATGTCTTATTCCAAGGCTTAGCATCAGACACTTTCTTTCACTTGGTTATTGTCCCAACCGAACTATCAATTCTAGCAACTTTAGCACTCTGTTCAATCTCATTACAATCAGATTTGTTGGATGTTTAACCCCAAAATACTTATCTAAATTTGCGAATGGCATTTGGTCTCCAAGTTTCAACATGTCTTGATTCCGAGGTCATATGCACCTTTTGTTTTCTGGTACGCTTGGATATGATCACGATAATGAAAGCATAGGTTGTTTATTTGACGTATGCTTACAAATGACCACTTGTACATCTATGCATCGTTTTGCCTCTGAACTCAATCAGTGTAAATATCAGTACAGTTTCCCACCCAAGTTAAAGGTCAAATAAAGGACAAAACTGCTAACCTTTCCAAAAACTGTTATTGATGCATTCCTTGGTAAACAATCATAAAGAACAACACTATCCGCGGACGAGCTTAAAATGTGAAAAGAAAAATCGAATTTAGACCGAATGCTGGTATGAAATGTATGGACTATTAGAGGAAACTAGGGATATCTAAAAACGTTTTATATATGAAACTGAGCCGATGATTATTCATTGGATCGTGTAGGATGTTGCTTAAGAGCTTTCGAGATCAACAACAGCTAACCTAGTTGTACAGAATGATCGGGGTTTGTGTTGTTTTGACCCCAGGTTTGACATTTTGACATTTTACTGAACTTCTTTTTACTACTGATTTTAGAGCGTAACAAAGACACTCTTAGCTCCATTGAATTATCAATTGTTTTATCAATTATCATTGTCTCTTGAATCTTAACCTTTTCACACAGCAGGGGGGGTTGGTGAACCCTACAAATTTTTGTTCGAGTCCTTAACGAAAAATAAAGGTTCCTGCAGAGCCTGAAAAAAACTCAACAGCGCTAAACCAAAGTGTCTAACTTTTCTATTTCCATATGGTTAACTACTGAGGTTAGCTCATTTTTGTTATATTATTGTTAACGTATTCTTTATGATTTTTTCAGATATTTTGTTTACTTGTAAAACGACCCAATTGTTGTCCTTCACCCTCCCTGCTGCTATTGATAGTCAAGGGGAGTTTAACCAAACATTTTATCTAGAGCAATCTACGAGCTATGTATAATTTAGTATATAGAGTTTTGTTTCTTAAATCAATTATATTTCCATCCTGATTTGTGAGTTCGAAATTCATTCTTGACAATAATGGATTATGTACACGCAAGTAGACTTGATTTATTGGCTCATAATACAATAAGCCACCCTGGAGGTGTTTGAATACTGGACGAATATAATATGCATCCCTGCTGGGCCTGATTAGACTTAGAGAGGTCGACGAAGTAGCTGCTATCAATTATATCGCATACTAGATTCAGTGGGATGTTGGATGTTATATTAACAATATTAGGCGGGATATGATGACCTGTTCCATGTGGGTCATTATTTTATCAGAGAACAGTTGGAAACGGGATTTTTGTTCCATGAAATACATATTCTTTTTAAAGTGTTCATCAATAAGATCATTAACTGATTTTTTCAGTTCTTCAGAGTTGAATCTAGGTATTATAAATGTTGATAATTGTACTTTTGTAATTCCGAAATATTTTAGAAAAACTGTTGTGAAATAGCGATAGGCTGGAAGAGGTTGAAATGGATCGTCTTCATTAATTATACAGCTTTTAAGAGTTATATTTCGATTTGAAAGTGGTAGTACCAATCTTTTCTCTCTGTCAACAGAAACATTATTCAAGCACTCTATGTCTGAAGCAACTTGCTTCAAATGTTGTATTGATTCAATTATTTGATTTTTTAAATCAACATTGTAAGAAACATTAATACTTACAAGTAAAGGTTGTAGATTTTCAAACATACGTTTATGTTCATATTTAATCGTATTAGCATAAGAATTTATTAGATCAATATCTAGTGTTGATATTTTTGCAGCTCTCTTCTTGCCATCACTATGTTCTATAAATTAAACTTCTATTCGATCTATATAATGCACAACTCAATCAGTACCTGAATTTCCATGGATAAGCTTCCTTTACCTTTCAATCAGAATATAATTTCCATGCATAAGCTTCTTTTACTTTTCGATATTCTGGAAATTGTATAAATTGTTTAACATCTGTGACGAAGTAGGATCTCTTTGGTTCTGGTGGAACTTGATAGACTGGTGCGACTTCAGGCCATCCTAATACTGATCTAATCGAACTCTGACATATATCCTCAGCATAGTCAGGAAAATGTATTTGAATCATCGACGATAATGTTGGTTCGTAAACAGTAATTTCTATCTTTTACTCTTATCCAGTTTAAGATTTAAATCTGCGTTGGAATTCCTCATTAATGTGTTCTATCTGATAATTGCCAGTTGGAATACTAACTACTTGCCAATCGGGAGTTTCATCAAATTTATTCTTATTGGCGAATACTAATGAATTATTTGCATGTAGTCCACCAAATGGTTTTGATCTAATATTAGGCCAGCTATAATAAACACGTAGATACTTTTTGATACAAGGTTTAAAATCAGAATATGGTAATTTAAAATCCGATGGTTCTAAAGATAGGGCCATCTTAGCAGCCGGGCTTGCTTCTTCGTTACCTCTAATACCAATATGGCTAGGTAGCCAACAGTATACTATATTGCATGAGGCACTAAGTTCAGAGTTTTTGATCAAAACATTCACCAATAGTGGATTATCTAGTTTGATATTGTGGCAGGTATCATGGGATGATGCAATCAACAAACTTCTTGCCATCAAACCAATCTTGGGAGAATGGACACCTTCCTACAGAACTATTCGTAGGGAGGAGGTTGTCATTGCAAGAATCAGAATCGGTCATACATACATTACCCACTCACACATACTAAAAGGTGAAGATCCACCAGAGTGCGTTCCTTGCAATGTACCATTTACTGTTAATCACTTTATGACCACGTGTTCCGACCTGCAACCTACGCGTGATAAATACTATAATGTACACGACATGCAGGAACTTTTTGATACTATTCAAACCACTAGTATTTTAGATTTCCTAAAGGAAGTAAATCTTTATTTTAAACTGTAAATTTTTATGACCTTACCCAAACTAATTTTTAACTAATACAAATACCAACTATTATTTACATCTTTTCATCAAGATACATCGTTTACATATCCCGTTCATCGGGAACCAATATCTTTAAATGTTACCAACAATTACCATTTTATATTTATCTACTATGGATTTGTTACTATATCGCTGGTCGATATTGAACCTTTCTTTTTACAATTATGACCTACTGTATGGCGCTAAATAGCCTAAAAGTGCTGGTGCGCTGTTAAAATTCAATCAATCAATCATAAACACGTAATTGAGCTAATGCGATCTCTTTTTCTGGAATTGCAGTTGGAAAGTTAACGCTGAATTCATGATTGGTCGAAATTATTGATGTCATAGTAGTTTTTAAAGGAGTTGTATTAGTGACGATCTGCTGTAACAACTCCATCGACTCAATATCCGAACGATGTTCAGACGATGACATTATTGTTATTATTAATGTTTAATTTTCCATTTATTTTATTCTGGTTATTGTCACCAGAACCAGTAACGATTATGAACGCTTCATCATGGGTTTTAATTATCATTGCAAACTCCTCATCATATATTCTACCATCACTGAGATACGGGGAAATACACCCAGATAGTTTAGAGTAAGTTGCTGTTGCTGTGTGTATATTTTTCATATATTCACGCAATTTATCATTCGCACATGCAGTTAACTTTTTATCAATACTACTATGAACGCCTGCTATAGTCGTTGAAGTTGAAACAATGATTGATATAATTTCTAGAGCTGTCAATGTTAATGTCGATAATATTAATCCGGATCGAGTAACAATAGCAGAAACTGAGTAAACAACTATAACAATATCAACCATACGTCTAATATATATTTTACTTTTACTGTATAATGGTCGGTGGTATTTTTTATTTGGACAGACATTAACATGCTTGATTATATCTGTGACGTTGAACGTCGATAGATGACGTAGTTATTTTATCCATTATACTATGACGTTAAGTAATTGAGCTAATAATTCCAAACACCACCAGTAAGCTTGAGGTAAATTTCTACTCGATAATTCCAGCGTTAACGTTCCTTCAGACTCTTTAACAACACAGATACAGTTTTAGAAAAATCAGCAGTTGATGGAGATGTAGTGGATATTCTAAAATCTGCAACGCTAAGTACGGACATCCTATAAAAACCAGTGATCTCCGCGATGTGTTTGATCGTTTTTTTTTCTGGTGTCCACGATCCAAACCCAGATGCAACTGTCTACACAATATTTCTTATCTGACTGTGAGAAATTTTAATCAGGTTAGCTTTTTGAATAATATCCGGAATTCCACTGAAAATATCGTTGCGTTTTTTGTGTTATATCAGTAAGTCTTATACCAACATTTGGTGGATTTTCAAACAAATCGTTATTAATTTTGTTTATGCTTCTGCTAAAATTCAAAAACGTATTCACGTGACCGGTAAAATCACTTTTGTGCGTGACTATTTCATTACTGATTGGAACATATTCATCATCGACGTAATTTTTGTAGCAGCATGAAACTCAGATTCTGGTGTTTTTAAATTACTAATACCATTATGGTTCATATTAGTTAATAAGTACTTAGATTCCTGATCGTCAACATATTTTTGTTGTAGCATCACTATCTGTTGTTGGATATTCAAGATCTGTAATTTTATTTTTGTTCATAATAACACCTCCACTAAATACACCGCAAGTCGTCTTGATATAATCGTTAGCTGACTTACCTAAATCTTGTATTTTAATCTGATCAGTAAACGTAACGATATTATCAGCAACTGCAGTAGGAATTCGTATAAATACGTCTGGTAATTCTATATTGCTTGTCTTTATTTGTCCTTGTTTGTCCTGAAAAAGGACGATTTCATTTTGATCCACATTCGTCATATTTAATAGATCATCAATCTCATTTCTGAGTTGATCGAGGGTTGCATATTTAGATAAATCAACTTGCTGCCTAACTTTACCACGAGCAGATCATCCGTAAATATCTACCATTATATTTATTGATGTCTGTTCATATGCTGAGAGGCTATCTGCCATGTAAATAAACCATTAATTGCACTTTGGATAGAATCTGTGTTTATCGATAACCATGATAACATTGATTTACCACTATGACTCATAAAAGATAGTAACCGATCTTCTTCAGATATCGCTGGAGTCATAACTGACATACACAGGTAAATTTTGTTAGTACTACTTTAACAGCATCAATACCAGGGAGTCGCCATATTGCATCATCGTCTGTAGCTTTTTCTTACCAGTAAAATTGTACGTTTAGCTCCGAAAACGACTTTTCTGACATTTCTGCAGAATCCAAGGATATGTGATAGTGGAATTGCACATGAAAATACTCTTCTCTTTCCTTTTAACATCGCTCGACATGATCTAAATCCTAAGTTGAAATCTGGATCTACATTAATAATCATTCTCTCTACATCCGCATCGGTGTTTCTGACAAAATTTCTTGGTCGTCCTATTTCATATTGTTGGTATTCTGGAGAATTAGAGGTGTCTTTTACAAATATCATTGATGGACAAGCTAATCTTGAATAATCGTCACTGTATCTTGCAAGACCAAGTATTGTTGTAGCAACGTCAACGTCCTTTTGAATTGACTCAATATTTTTTCAGTTAATCATGTACATAGCGCTATCAAACAACGCCATAATACCATTATTTACAACACCAACACTAACATTGTCTAAAATTTCACTTTCAATTTCAATAAATGCTTCAGCGGGTAAGAAATATCTACTTGTATCCTGAACATGTAGTTCAATTCGTCCACGCTGATCTGGAATTCGTGCGTCATAAGAATAATACTGATAATCGCGCACACACTCATCTTTGAAGACTGGTGCGTCCATGTCAAATGCAGGTTCACTTATACGCTTGAACATCATAGCATAGATAGACGTGATCTAAATCCTAAGATGAAATCTGGATCTACATCAATAATTATACTTTGTACATCCGCATCGGTGTTTCTGGCAAACTTTTTTGGTTGTCTAATTTCATATTGTTGATAATCTGGAGAATTAGATGTATATTTTACAAATATTATTGATGGACCAGCTGATCTTGAATAATCGTCACTGTATCTTGCAAGACCAATTATTGTTGTAGCAACGTCAACGTCTTTTTGAATTGATTCAATAGCTTTTTCGTCAATTTTGTGCGCAGCGCTATCAAACAACGCCATAATACCATTATTAACAAATCCAACACTATCATAAGCGAACTATTCAGTATTATCTGCTTTTAATATTTCACCTTAGACTTCAGTAAATACTTCAGCGGGTAGGAAATATCTACTTGTACCCTGAACCTGTAGGTCGATTCGTACACGCTGATCTGAATTTCGGGAATCATAAGAATAATGATGATAATCGCGCACGGACTCATCTTTGAGAACTGTTGAGTCCATGTCAAAGGCAGGATCACTTATACGTTTAAACATATTTATTATAATTATTATCATCTAAAACGAAGACGACTTCCTGCTATGAGACTCTCGGTTATATTTTTCTTTTTTCTGATAAGGGTATATCAGCCAACTCTGTTAGTTTTTGATTAGCGACTTGATTTATTTTTTTTACTAATATTTGCAGGCATTAATTCAGTGTTAGGCAATTTTACTTGCTGAGGTCCGACTGCTTGAGGTCCGCGTATTATTCGTGATAGTCTGTCTTTGATGGCCGAGAATGCTTTACTAGCAACATTAACAACAACACCTATACCTTTTTCCCTAACAACATCAATACTTTTCATACACAGCTGCTTTGCAATTGGTATTGCTTTTGGGGCTAATCTTCTAAACAGATCCTGCACAATACCACCTAACCCATCTCCTTAGGATGCCCTGTAAATTGGTATTCGAGAGTTAATTGCCCTGAACATAGTTGGTCCACCTTGAGTACTATGTTTAATCATTATATTTAATTACATACTTAGTCTGGTGAATTAGTCATTATAATAATCATCGGCGATTTTATTAATGAGAGACTGATACACATCAGTGTCCATGATACCGCCTGTGAATAATATTTTACAAATATCTGCTGCTTCATTAATGATTTCGTTTTCCTCCAATCAGAATTTCTAGTCGTTCAACATCAGCAAGAACATTATTGGGACAAGTAATGAGACCACTTCCTAGACCACATCCAGTTGCAACAGGAGGGTCTAGAAAAACTTCTTCCTCTTCAGTTGTTTTCGAGGGTGCTTTTTGTAGTAGTTTTCCTGTTGTCGTTTAATATTTTGTTGTCGTTGTTGTTCTAGTTCTTCTTCTTCTTCTTGTTCTAGATAATGTTGTGATTTGTTTCGTAGTCGCTTTTGTAGTCGTGTTACTCTTTGTCCAGGTGATGGTGGTTCAGATTGTTGTGGTAGTACTTGTGGTGATCGTTGTGGTGTTGATGATGATTGTGATTGTAATAGTTTAATTGTTTCTTGTTCTTGTTGTTCATTCTTTCCTATATATCCATGTACATATTTATCAAACATGTTAAAATCTCTGATTTCTTTATTAGATGTGATTTCTGAAATATTAGTAGCGATGCGATATACATCCCTGATCCAATTGGAAGAGCTTAGAGAGTTAACATATTCTGGTTTTACCTATTTTTTTCTTTTATGATATCCATACGCGGCAATATCAAATAATTGTTTTGGGTCCGTGATAGCAGCAATACCTTCAGGTGTAAATTTATCTATTATCTTAGTTATGATTCTAAGCGGTTTAGGAGGTTGGACTGGTGGTGGTAGTGGTAATGGCTGAGCTTCTTGTGCACGAGCAATATCTGCAGGTAATGTTGCAAGAGCTGGTTGTGTTGCTTCGGTTGCTGTGACAATTTTCTTTGATGGCTCTAAAATCGGTTTAAATAATTGTTTTGTTTCATCCTTAAACTCAATTAAATCACTCTGACTCAATTGTAATTGTTTCTTAATAGAATCACGAATAGGTAGATATTTTTAATTGCCTCTAATCGCCTTTGAGATAATTTGGCCGAGTGTGGCTCTCCAATATTCATTTTTAATAATATTTATACTAGATATTTAATTGAATTCATAAGGAAACAGAGCGCAATAACTATGCTCTAAATCTATGTTGAACAATAGATAAATTATTTCCCTTTGTTCATATGTGTAACATATGATGCTTGAGTACGGAAAAAATACATCGTTTTGCAGACAATTAATACCTAATTATCTGTCATTCACAAACAATTAAGTGTTAGCTAACAACAAACGTGTAAGACATAAAGATAATGGTACATATCTGTCTCTATAACCTAAAATTTCAGCTGATTTACGTAAAACCTTACCAACCTATTACCGCCGCTGGTATTTAGGTCTAAAGTTATTTATCTTTTTAAATAACCCTAACGGACGACAACTCTTAATGCAGAAAATACAACGTGATTATATTTTATAGTATATTTTTTGTATTATGTTAAAGAATTAAATTAAATTCATAATACAATTCTATAATAATCATGAATATTTGTTCAGTATCTACTCTCACACAATTTCCTGTGCATTTTTGTGCATAAGTTACATATACATTAATTATTTGAACAGAATTATGTAAGACACACTCATGGTCTAATAGTTTAACGGTATGACTGTGCTACATGCTGGTGACGGTTCTAATCTCCGTGACAGCCTGGGCGGCGGCGATTGGAGATTTGATGCCAAGTTTTCTTATTAAATTGGAACGAAGTCTAGAAAGATTAAATTAAATACACTCACCCGCCATTACACCATGTGGCGTGGTACATTTTTGTATGACTCACAGGGTTTATAGTTAGGGTGAGTGTTTTTCATCTACTGGATGTATGTGTTCTCCGAAGTTTGTGTTTGAGCCGCCTACAAAAATCAAAAATTATATTCATATATATATATATATATATATATATATATATATATATATATATATATATATATATATATATATATATATATATGTATGTATGTATATGTATGTATGTGTGTATATATATGTATATATGTGTATATATACATATATACATATACATATACGTATATGTATATATACGTATATACATACATACGTATATATACACATATATACATATATATACGTATATATACGTATATACGTATATATACTGTATATATATATATATATATATATATATATATATATATATATATATATATATATATATACGTATATACATACATACATATATATATATATATATATATATATATATATATATATATATATCTATATCTATATCTATATATATATATATATACGTATATATATATATATATATATATATATATATATATATATATATATATATATATATATATATATATATATATATATATATATATATATCTATATCTATATCTATATCTATATCTATATATATATATTCATGTTCATACAATCGTCAAATGTGACCTTTGAACCTGCTCTGATGTCATAGGGCAACTGAGCGGTTCAAAATAGGTCTGTTGTGCCATCCTTAAAATTATGTTCTTAGAGATAACTATGTCAACACCGCATGTTCATCTATATATAGTTCATGTTCACACAAATCGTTATACGTGACCTTTGAAGCTGTTCTGATGTCATAGCGTAAAAAACGAGTTCAATTGAGGTCTGTGTGCCGTCCTTATATGACCTCTGAATTTGCTAGGATGTCTAAGGGCAACCAAAGAGTTCAAATGAGGTTTGTCCTTCGTCTTTCGAATTTCCTCCTGGTCTCACTAAGCTGTTGTTTGGCACCTTAGGAGATTAATTCAAATGCCCCTGAGCTTATCACTTATCAGCATGTTATATGATAAGCTGAAAGTTCACATGGGGTTATGTTGTGATTATATATTGTGGTCTGTTTTACTTTTAAATTAATTAGATAAATATATATATATATATATATATATATATATATATATATATATATATATATATATATATATATATATATATATCATGAACAGTGAGAATATTGCTGATATTGTTTTTGATATTAAAAACTTAAAGCATGAAGGAATTGAAATATCCGATTGACTTAGTACTGAAAAATCATGTATGACTTTGGATTATTAAGCAGAGAAAATAAATAAGTTAAGGTTAAATTCCAACTATAAATTCATCAAGTCAATTTATAATTCTATGTTAGAATCTTTAGTTATCGTAGATGACAAAATGTAGGACTATTCACACCTCTTATGCGTTCAATCGAAAAAGATAAAAAGTGCACTGTCTTAAGAGTAGGAAAGGGAAAAAAACATGATAGACAATCGTATAAATGACAGTGAAACTGAAAATGGCGACGGTGAAGGCGGACCCATAAATGTAATTGTAGCTAAACAGAAGCTTTGGAAAGATTTATAGAATCGAACTTTATATAAAGTAAAAAAATATATTTAAGAGTACACAGTTATTATGCGTACTCAAATATAATACTTTGATCATACTTTATTGAATATGTAGATTTATATGTTTTATATGCGACTCTTTGCACCGATTGTTAATGAATAATAAAATATATACCTGCTGCACGTATTGATGGAAAAGTTATTTCTTGGTTTGTTTCTGTATTTATGGATTTAATCGGTCTCTCATTATTTAGCTCTTTTATTTATTTGCATGCAGTGTGTGTAAGTGCAAGCACAAATGCAATAAAAAAGCATTCCTATCGACAGCAGGTCTGTGTCTGAAAAATTTAAACTTTTATAAAAACCTATATTCAAAATTGTGTTTAACCTGTATAAATAAACAAAGTTTATTGCCAAACTAAAAGCTTCTAATTTGGTCTCATGTATGGCTACAGTCATGCTATTTTAGGAGCACGGTATAGATAGCACTTTGAACATACATACATACATACATACATACATACATACATACATACATACATACATACATACATACATACATACATACATACATACATACATACATACATACATACATACATACCTGCATACCTACATACCTACATACCTACATACATACATACATACGTACGTACGTACGTACGTACGGACGGACGGACGGACGGCCTGACCGAGCGACCGACAGACACATTCTCGCATAGATCTTGATCTCTTTTTCAGGTTTATCATCATCATACGAATAAATAATCGTAGATAGAAATATTCAAGCTCTGAGTATGACATGAACCAGTCCTTAGTTACATAAACGAAATGACAAACGCTTATATTTTCCTGATTTTCACATTTAGAGTCACTTCAGATAACTCTTTCGTCGACTAAAAGATAAAACATAATATGTACCATATTTACGCAAGTCAGCAAAGGTTTGCGATTTATATAACTTATTATACATTATCAACATTTAAATTATTGTCACAAGCAATCGAATTGATTATGGTTAGGAATATATATATATATATATATATATATATATATATATATATATATATATATATATATATATATATATATATATATATATATATATATATATATATATATATATATATATATATATATATATATATATGTATATATATATATATATATATATATATATATATATATATATATATATATATATATATATATATATATATATATATGTATATATATATATATATATATATATATATATATATATATATATATATATATATATATATATATATATATATATATATATATATATATATATATATCACTTGAACTTGGTTTGAGATATGCATTAACTCAACATTCGAAAAATAAAAACTTAGCAATGGCTGAGGTTATTTTGAAATCACTCAGTCGATTTAGATATGGTATAGAACAGATGTGCATCCCTTGAAATTATTTTGACATTTGCATAGAAACAACACTGGATTAAGATGGATCACGCTCTCTGAAGTCTTTGTATTTTCATATACAAAGGGAAATAATTATTTATTGCTCAACATAGATTCAGAGCAGTAGCTCTCGCGCTTGTTTTCTAGTATTTTAATTAAATAGCTATTATATATATATATATATATATATATATATATATATATATATATATATATATATATATATATATATATATATATATATATATATATATATATATATATATATATAGATATATATATATATATATATATATATATATATATATATATATATATATATATATATATATATATATATATATATATATATATATTATAAATAGTGAATACTAAAAAGCTCCATTCAGCAAAAATTAGCTCGAAAACGATTAGAAAAAAATAAAAAATATTTACCAGTTGGCGATTTAGTTAGGAATCAAGTACAATCGCGTCCGGAATCAAAAGTTGAGTTTGATGAGGATACTAGACAGTTATTTAAACCTATAACTAAGACCACTAAGGATATTCAACCTGTGTTAGATAAAGCTAATGTAGTCATAGGGAAAGTAGCAGAAAGAACCAAGAAGACAATTTTTTTTTTAAAAAAAACCCTGCCAAAATAGCTGCTGTGATGCCAGTTCCCAAATTCATCAAGAATGTCATTAATGACATCAAAGCGGCTAAAAACTTAAAACAATTAGCTGCTAGTGTTGTGAAAAGTTATGATAATTAAGGACAATATTTTAAACCTGAATATGCTAATGATCTTATAAGACGAGATAATTGGCATAAATGGATATTTTGAATCCATTATGGTGTTGATAACGCTCGAAACAACGATCCAATATATATTAGTTATATTTACGAAATAGATAACCATATTTCGTTTATACAGTTACCGCCAGAAAAACAATAGCAACAGATTAAACAACGACGAGACGAACAACAGCCAGCGCAAGTAAAAAGTGGCCTTACCACACAGGGAAGTGGTGCTATTACTCAATGTCCTAACAACGATCTTGCCGATGCTGAACGACTAGAAATTCTGATTGGAGGAAAACGAGCTGGTAATAATTCCCCAGAAATCATTAATGGAGCAGCATATATTTGTAAAAGATTTGCAAGCGGTTTGATGGATATTAATGTGTATCAGTCTCTCATTAATGAAATCGCCAATGATTATTATAGTGACTAAGTCACTGACTAAGTATATAATTAAACATAATGACTATTTAATGAGCTGATAGTACAAAATACTCAACAGGGACCACTTATGGCTAGGTCAATTAACTCTCGAATACCGATTAACAGGGCAATCTACGGAAATGGGTTATGTGATATTGTGCAAGGTCTTTTAAGAAAATTAGCCCCAAAAGCAATACCAATTGCAAAGCAGCTGCGTTTGAAAGCTATTGATGTTGTTCGTGAAAAAGGTATAGGTGATGCTGGTAATGTTGCTAGTAAAGCATTCTCGGCGATTAAAAATAGACTAGCACAATTAATATGTAGACCTCAAGCGGTCTGAATTCAGCCGGTAAATTTACCTAGTACTGAATTAATGCCCCCAAATATTAGTAAAAAAAATAAATCAAGTCGCTAATCAAAAACTAGCAGAGTTGGCTGATACACCTTTATCAAAAAAGAGAAAAATATAACCTCGAATCTCATAGCAGGAAGTGGTATCACTTCTCGAGGTGGTGTTCGTTTTAGACGATAATAATTATAATAAATATGTTCAAACGTATCAGTGATCCCGCATTCGACATGGACGCACCAATCCTCAAAGATGAGTCTATACGTGATTATCAGTATTATTGTTACGACACACGAATTCCAAATCAGCATGGAAGGATTGAACTTCAGGTTCAAGATACAAGATTACCATCCGAAAAATTTATCGAAGTAGAGGGTGAGAAATTAAAATCTGAAAATACTGAATACGAACCTAATGTAAGTGTTGGTTTTGTTAATAATGGTGTAATGGCGTTGTTTGATAGTGCTACATACATGATAGACGGAAATATTGAATCAATTCAGAAATATGTTGACGTTGCTACAACAATACTTGGTCTTGCAAGATACAGTGACGATTATTTTAGATCAGATGGTCCATCAATTATGTTTGTAAAAGCTACTTCTGATTTTCCAGAATATCAACAAAATGAAATAAGACGACCAAGAAATTTTGATAGAAATAATGATGCGGATGTAGAGAGAATGATTATTAATGTAGATCCAGATTTCAACATAGGATTTATTTAGATCATGTCGAGCGATGTTAAAAAGGAAATAGAAGAGTATTTTCAGGTGCAATTCCACTATCACATATTTTTGGATTCTGTAGAAATGTCAGAAAAGTCATTTTCAGAGCCAGACATACAGTAGTACTAGTACTATTACGAAAGGCTACAGACGATAATGCAATATGGAGACCCGCCGGTGATGTTGGTATAGTAAATCTTTGGATGCTGCTGATGAATCCGTCAATATTTGAAGAGCAACGATTACTATCTTTCATGAGACAAGGCTGTAAATCAATGTTATCATGGCTGACAGTGACCACAGATGCTATCCAAAGTAATATTAACGGTTTATTTACATGGCAGAAAGCCACTAAGCAAGGTGTTTCTGCGCCCAGACACAATTGTTGCATTACAAAATGCTGCACGAGTAAATGTTCAAATGCGTAGTATTATTATATTTGACAGTCTTGGTGTGTCTGAGGTTTCATTAAGAATAAATGGACATCAAGAACCATCCGAGGATATATTACTGAATTTCGATCAAAATCTTGTAGAACGTGCATATCATCGCCATATGAAGTGTTTGGGCCGTAATCAAAATGTTGATACTGGATTACAAATATCTTAGCTAGACTTTACAACCTTATGTCCGATTTATTACTTTTCGCTCGAACATTTAGATTTAGCCAGACAATCTGTAATCGATATACATTTTCGAGTTAGTGTAATAAGAGGAGCTATTGATAATTACAGAGCAATTGCAGTTATACTTAGCGATAAATCAATGCTCCTTAAAGGTGCTGGTGGACGAATGAAAGTCGTTGATGCCGCAGTAAAAAATATGTAACACGTAAGTAGATTATCCATGAATAATATAAATGGCATACAATCACATTAATGTTACGCTGACTCCTGGTCAGGTCAAAAGACTGCAATCGGCATCAAACAATAACTATGGAATAACAATATCGTTGAAAAAAGAACAGATGAGCGATGGTCAATTCAAAAACTTTAATGAATAAAAAAAATCAAATAAAGGCGTCAAACTTAGTCTTCATGCAGGCGCTATCAAAGATACTTTTAAAACGGGTGGTATATTGCTTCTTCTCGCAACTATACCAGCGTTAATAGCCACTGCAGCCCCAGCTGTTGCAAAAGGTGCTGCTTTAGGCGCTGTTGGAAAGCAACTGGACCGGGAATAAAAACAACATCTAAGAAAAGGGAAAAGGCCTAAGATTATCAGGGACCCCGCCCTCATGATACGGAAAAGGACTAACACTTCTAGTGACAGTTTACTGATTTCGCCTATATCTAATTTTGATTTACTCGATGCCGCTAAATAATTAAAAATAATCAAAAATTAAAACCTTTAGGGGTGTTTTTATGCGCGATCAATTACCAAAACAACCGAACAGTACTGAAATAGGTATTATTAGTCGCGATAAAAACTCTGGACCAGGTAACCACTGGGTAGCGTATGCAATTGATCCACGTGAAATTATCTATCTTGATTCATATGGATTAGCGCCACCAAAATAATTTCATCATTATGTCATTAATAATACTGCTCCAACATGGCATTCAACACTACCAACACAAACATTAACTGATCCATCAATATGTGTTCGAGAAGTACTAATGTACTTAATTCTATATATCTAGCACCTCCAGAAAAACTACCTCACAAAGTCGTCCATCAATATACCATGCTGTCACATTTAAAAAAGACATCGGTAAATATAATTGTAGATATTTATGGATTATCTGCTCTGCTCGTAGTAAAACTCAGCAGCACGGTGATTTATCTAAATATGCAACCCTCGATCAACTTAGAAATCAGATTGATGATTTATTAAATGTTACAAGTGTGGATAAAAATGAAGTGGTTGTTTTTTATCACAAACAAGGACTATTAAAGGCCAGTAATATACAACTACCAGACGTAATTATTCAAATTCCTACAGCAGTTGTTGATAATATTGTTACATTAGCTCTGTTACGTGTTTATTATAGCTGGCCTAATATTAAATCAAAACCATTTTGTGGACAACAACCAAATAATTCCTTAGTATTCGCAAATAAAAATAAGTCTTATGGAACTCCCGATTGGCAAGTAGTTAGCATTCCAACTGACAGTTATCAGATAGAGCAAATTAATGAGGAATTCCAGCGCAGAATTAAGTCTTTAACCGGAAAAGAGTCGAACATAGCAATTACTGTTTATGAACCAACATTACCTGCTACCAATCCAGTCATTGATAAACAACCGGAAAGATCAGCACTATCCGCGGACGAGCTTAAACAATGAAAAGCAAAACTAAATAGATAGAGATTAATTGGCATTAAAATGCATTGAAATATTAGACGAAAACTGCGGATCTTTAAAAACGTTTGATTTATGAAAGTGATGAGCCGATGAATATTCATTGATTGGTGGGTGAGGGTAGTGAAGGTCTCCTTAGAGCAACAACTTCTTTGCTAGTTGCACAGAATTATCGTCGTCTGTGTCGTGTTTTTACCTCAAATTTGACATTTTGACATTTTACTGAACTTTCTTTTACGACTGATTCAGAACTTGACAAAGAAACTCTTCGCTCTATTGTTAATTTGTATAGCAACTGTGATTTTCTCCAAATTCTTAACTGTTTCGCACAATCGGGACCACCAAATTAGTAATATAAACATTATACTGAAATAACAAAGTGTATAATGTTTTTCAATACGCAGTTGAAATAGTTCTCTATGATTACATCCTTGACAACGTATAAACAGATTCATACAGAACGTCTCCAAAACTTAATCTCTGAACGAAATCAGGAATACAAATACATACCGGAAACATACTATTGGAATACAAATGTGCATGATGCAATTATACATGCAGTTGAGGGAGCATTCATAGATTGTATCCTTGACAACGTATAAAAGATGAATATACAATATGCATAAATCGTTTGCTTCGTTTTAATTTATGCGGATAAACCAGGCGCCTCAAATGTAAAATTCTAAAATGACCAGGTATCGTGAAACGTAGTATTACTGGGTCGATTCAGCTGGCTGTCAAGTGCTGGTGTTCGTACATGGACATTCTCTACAAGTTTAGCCGTTTACCCATACATTTTCTCCCCTACATCTATACCGGAATGTTTAACATGCAAATGAGCTGCATATTGGTTTAAATGCAGAAAACATAATAATTGAAATCATTGTTAAGACTCTCTCTCTCTCTCACTAACGAACGAACGAAAGAAGTGTTTAAATTGTGTTTTGCATGTGTCTAGACTGCCAAGAACGTATAATAATCTGTTTGCCTTTGTATGTTAGCAAGCAGTAGGGAGGGTGAACCCTACAAATTTTTGCGACAAAATCGATTAAAGCCTCAGAATGCCAAATGGAACCTTCCTACGAAATCTCATATTTTAACCAAACAAAATAAAGACCCCATTTTACAAATGGAGCCTTAGCGATTTTGTCGCAAATACATTGTCATAACCACCCTCAAATTGCTGCCATCTACGTCGCAAATATGTTGTCATCTCACTCCCCCCTGCTGCTGATTAATACAAATTATTTGTTAGCTTTTCACAAACAGACTAATCGATAATACTTCACCACGTAGATCAATCAAATTATTTGACTGATCGGTGAGTGTAAAATTAATTCTAGTTAGTAAATCATTTTGACATTGCATATAGACTGGATTAGTCGGATTTTCAACAATTAAAAATCCGGGGGTGCTGTTGGTGCAATTGAATAAAGAATGTAACCTTGTCGGGCTTGATTTGATTGTTCCATATTAATTTGATAACTTCCTTCGATTACATCACACGTTAAATTAAGTGCGATCACTGATGAAATATTCACATTGTTCGGTGCAATATGTCTACCGTCGCCGTCGGGAGAATTATTATAAGTGAGGATAATAGGCTTCGGCTGGCTATCTTTCCATGATTGATAAATTTTATTAAATCCTTCGTCGATGGCAGTTCTGAGTTTTTTCTTTAACTCGGGAACGTTATATCCTGGTAATTTATAATTTGGATTTTCATTTATATTTTTCTTATAATCTTGGGCTGAGCTAGTTTTTGAAATCGGGCTATTTTCATCAGTGAAGAGATTAGTAATCCTCGAATTAAATATTTCCATGTCATCGATGATTTTATTACCCGCAGCGACTACACTAGTAAACTCAGCTTGTGTAAGAAAGCCAGATCTTAACGAGGGTAATAACAACAAAAAATCATTATTCATTCTATCAAGGATGTGATCTTTAATATCTACAAATGTTGGACTTGTTTCATGTATTTCCAGAATTTCACCTTCCTGTGGGATATAATCATTATAAAATGGAATTCTCCACACATCTTCACCATATTGATTCTTATATCGTTATCTTTTGTGAAGTTTATATCCTCGAATTTTTTATATCCTTTTGATGGATTTTCAGGTCCTATTTCATCAGTGACGTAATCAGATTTTACAGGCTCGGGCGTGGAATTACCAGCACTTCTAGGTGGATCTTCGGGCCATCCTAATACTGTTCTTATTGAACTGTTATAAATATCTACAACATACCCAGGAGAGCCTATTTCAATTGTAGATGACAGTGTTGGTTCATGAACTGTTATCGCAATTTTTGATTCCTTTTTAGTAATGGATTTTATTCTACGTTGTAATTCATTATTAATTTGCTCAATTTGATAGGACCCAGTTGGTATTGAATCAACGTTCCAATCTGGAGTGTCATCTTTTTTATTACTATATGCAAATACCAGAGAATTATTAGGTCTCTGACCGCCAAATGGAACCGATCTAATATTAAGCCAACTATGATACACTCGTAATTTTGCCAACGCGATTTCCTTTACTGAACCAGGTGAAGGAAAATTCACACTGAATTTAGGGTTTGTTGACGATATTGATATCATGCTTGTTTTCCGCGGAGTGGTATTTTCTGCTATCCGCTGAAGTAGTTGAATCTCTTGTGACATTAGTATTATTATTTACAATGTTTAATTTTGCAATAGATGAAAAAACGCTAGCGTTTTTAATCGTAGTATCATAAATACGTATCATCGCGGAGAATTCGTCTTCGGTACTTATCGTATCATCAATCGATGATGACATCAACGAGGATAATTGTGAGTAACCGTTAGATACTGCTTGATGTTTTACTATATAGTCGTTAAGTTTTTCTTGAGAACACGATGATATTTTTTTAGTAATAGCATTTGCAATTCCAGCAAATGTTGTCACCGCGGATATAGCAATTGGGACAGCAATCGGAGCTACCATAGTTACTGAAGATAGTATAATACCAGCACCGGCCATTATACCAGATACCGAGTATACTGTAACATCAATTGCGGTAATTCTCCTGCGATACTTTTTAATTTTTATTTCATACTCATCAATGAGTGTTTTGAGTTTTGTTAAGAACTCTTTGACGGTATCATAGCGATATTGCGATGATGGAATCATATTATTTTAAAATCTCAAGTGGTTTCTAATTGTTAAAAATTCTAATTTAGATCAGCTACAAACTCCATGTACCATACAAATGATGTCTTATTTAAATTAGGATCAGTGCTTGTTATTGTAAACCGTTTGTATTCATCCAGGTCAATAGTCGTTGAAATCACGTTGTTGTATCCATATGAAGTCGATGATGATATATTAAACTGATTCAGTGACACTATTCGATAAATACCCGGCTTTGACACAGTGAGAGTTATCGTATTCTTTTTAGGTTCCCAATCTAATGATCCAGATAGAACTGTGTATACCATATTTATGATATTCCTCTCATGAGGAATCTTTATTTTTTCAAGTAGCGGAAGATTGTCTGTTTTAAATTTTGTAATATCCTGGATAGATTTTTTAATATTACTAATGCTATCTCTAATAATACTAAATCCAGCATCATTAAAATTTTTAATATTGGATTTAATTTCATCAAAATTGGATTTAATTTCAGCGAGAGATGGAGAGGTTACCGCTGGTGTTCCAAAAAGTTTATTGATAATATTTGTACGAAGGGAAGTATATGTTGTTATATGTTTTTCAAGTTCTTCATTTAAATTTTTTCATGCATCTGTGATTGTAGAAACAAGTACACCTGGTTTGAGTTTTCCATCATTTGAATATAACACTATTGTATCTTCAACGACGTCACGTCTTCGTATTAAGACATCATCCAATGAAACATTACTAGATTTCAATTTGCCCTGGCGATCTTGAAATACAACTATTTCCCCAGGATCTACACTTGACAAATTTAATGTCTCGGCGATTTCATCTTCGATTATTTTTTTTTACACTTTCGACAGCTAATTTACTATCGGTTTCTGTTTTTTTTATTCTGATAAAGGTCGTCCTCAAATATCAATCATTATACGAAAACGCTACATTTTTCTAAATCATAACGCTATCGTTTTTGCCATTGCCTGCTAGTATATTCATTAACAACAACTTGTGGTGGTTTCCTTGGAAATTTAGATATCTCTGCAAGGACGTTTAATACTTCACGACCGCATATCGGTGGATCATTTAACTGTTGTGTTGGGAGCGTGGAATAAAAAATTGGAGATGACTTTGTTATTGTGGATACATATCGCATGAATTCTTTTGGTGGAGCTAATCCATATGAATCAAAATATACAATTCCACGTGGATCAATTGCATATGCGACCCAATGAGTTCCTTTTCCGCTGCTGTTATCAAGATTGATAATACCCGTTTCATTTTTCATTGGTTTTGACGGTAATTGATCTCTCATGAAAACTCCTCTAAAGTTTTTTATTGAAAATGATTTTACAGCATCAATTAAATCAAAATTGGACATTGGTGAAAATCCTAGGGATTTTTCCACTAATAAGCCGTTCCTGGTATTCTTAGGCCCGTGCCTTTGTACCAATTGTGTGGAGTTCCTGGTAGTCTTAGACCCTTTCCTTTTTTTTATAGCCATTCCCAGTAGCTTTTTTCAGGGCCATTCCTGCAGCAGTACCAACGGCTCCTAACGCTGCCGCCTTCGCAACCGCTGGGGCAGCCGCTGCAATCAATGCTGGAATAGCAGCTAACATCGGGAATATACCACCTGATTTTATCATACTGGCGATTGCTGCTTTCGAAAAATCAATTTGAACTCCTCGTTTGTTCTTTAGCGCATCATTGAAATGTTTTATTTGACGATCTGTCAATGATAATTTATGTGCACCACCGGACATTTGAGTGGGTTTCAGCGTTATTGTAGTTCCACATTCTTTAGCCGACTTTGATTTCAATTTCTTGACCTGACCATCAGTCAACTGGGCATTAACAATACTATATGTCATTCTATTCTAAATGTAATTTACACTTTCAATTGATCTTATTGTGAAAATCCTAACTACATGTTTGGAAAATCAAAGATTTTCCACTGGTGCATCAATAAGTCTCATTCGTCCGCCAACTCCTTCTAACAACATTGATTTATCACTGAGAATGACAGCAACTGCTCTATAATCGGCTATACCAGCAGGGCGTTGTACCCGAGCTTGGAAGTATATATCAACAACAGATTGTCTCATCATGTCAAGATGTTCCAATGAAAAGTAATAAATCGGATAGTGTTTTTCAAAATCAATTTGCGATATTTGCAAACCAGTATCAACATTTTGATCACGACCCATATACGACAATATTCTATGGTAAATACACGTGCTATGTTGTTGTTTTCATAATTAAGCTGTACAATCTCTGCTGGCTCTTGTTGTCCGTTTATTCTCAACGAAACTTCACTAACTCCTATTTTATCAAATATCATATGACTAGATAATTGTGGACCCACTCGATTTGCATCCTGTAACGCTATAAAGATATGACATGGAGCTGAAACACCTTGTTTTGATGCTAAGTGCCATGTAAATGTGCCATTTACATTATCCTGCTTCGTATCAGTCGTTGTTGTTAGCCAACTTAGCAATGATTTTCCACCTGTGTCCATAAACGATAGTAATTCTTGCTCTATTGTATCTGCTGGTGTCAAGACGGGCATCCATAGAACCAATTTATTTAAAATGACTTTACCATCAGCAACACCATTAGCACGCCAAATTGCATCATTGTCATTTTCCTTTCGCACTAACACGACTGTATGCTTTGCTCCATAGATGACTTTTCTGACATTTCTACAGAATCCGAATATGTGATGTAACGGAATTGCACATGAAAACCGTCGATGTTGTCCTTTTAATGCTCCTTTTCGTGTTGCAAATCCTAGATTGAAATCATCATTGACCCTTTTTAAAATGTCGAATTCAGCGACTGGTCTAATTTCACGGTCTGGATTAGCATCGAGTTGTTGTTCAGCTTCTGCAGTATCTACCGCAGTTCGTACTTTAACAAATTGATAATGGTTCGGATGATCAGAAGTATCCTTAGCAAACATCATAGACGGACCAGCCGATCTTGTATAATCATCAGAATATCTCGCAAGTCCGATTATTGTTGTTGCAATATCAACATTTTGTTCTATTGATTCAATTTCTTTTCCATCAATGATATATCTTGCACTGTTAAATAGCGCCATAATGCCATTATTTACGAAACCAACTCGGATATTTGGGTTATTCCCATATGGTGTATCAGCTGCAACATTTGTTACAAGCTCTCCTTCTACTTCAATAAATGCCTCACACGGCAAAAAGTATCTACTTGTATCTTGAACTTGAAGTTCAACTCTCCCCCGTTGATTAGGCTCTCTTGCAGGATAGGCATAATACTGATAGTTAATTTTAGAATCATCTTTATTCACCGGTGCTGCCATATCAAACGCTGGATCAGCAATTTTTTTAAATGCCATTTATACTAAAACGTTATCGTTTTTCTAAATGTAGTAATGCTATCATTTTCTTTTTCGTCTGACATTTTTACGATTTCCTCCAAGACCGCTTCCCGCTATCATACTTGCAATATTACTACTATCTGGTGAAGTCATTGCTAATGATGCTAGTTTTTGTTCCACTGCGTTATTTATCACTTTACTGACATTTGCAGGCATCATTGTTGTTGAAGGTAGCGGTGTTGAAACAATTTGTGGTGGTTTTCGTCCGAATCTAGATTTCACCAATGACGTTATTCTATTCTTTGCGGTAGAAAAGGCCGTTCCTGCAAGATCTCCAACAGCGTTAATTCCCTTATTACGAATAACATCAATGGCTTTCATCGCTAATTGTTTAGCAATTGGTGCTACTTTTGGGGCTGTTCTTGTGAATAAACCCGCTATGGTATTTCCAAGGCCGTCTCCATAGTATGCCTTATAAACGGGCAATCTTGAGTTTACTACATACACGTTTGTTGGTTTATTGTGATTATAGTGTACTATCATCTTATTTGAAATGATTTTGTAATTTCTAAATGCAAGCAGTTAGAAATTTCAATCGCTATAATAACCACTAAATTCCCCTGGAATTCCGTCCATTAACTCATCCAAGAGTTCTCGATACGTATGAATATCAATTATCCCACCTTGGAATAATCGTCTGCAAATATCAAATGCTTCATTAGTTATTTCGACTGAGTTATTCCCAGCTCGCTTACCTCCCATAAGAACCTCAAGTCGTGATATTTCATTAATGATATTACTAGGACACATATGAGAATCATGATGAGAACTTCCATAACCCTCTCCTGAAGAACTTTCTGGTTCGGAAACGTTTTGAATTTCTAGAGCTGGTTCGGAAACGTTTTGAATTTCTGGAGAATGTCGACCTTGACCTCGACCTCGACCTCGACCTCGACCTCGTCCTCGGCCTTGTTGTTGTTCTTTTCGTTGTTCTTTTAGTTGTTGTTGTTGTATACCATACGCATCAACTCCCATTTTAAAAGCTCTGTATTCCAATGTATCCTTATTTAAATTTCCGGGTTCATTTTTATTAATTTTTAATAACCAATCCACCCATTGATCTCGTTTTATTGTGTTTTTTTTTCTCGTCTTTTAAAAATTTCCTCCTGTTATAATAACTTTTGATAGCAAAGTCACCAAATGACATATAGTCTTCGTGTTTCAGCAATTGAATTCGTCTGATTTCTTCTATAGCTTCATCAGTGAATTTCTCGTTAAAAGGAACAATTTTTTTAACGGAAACTTTTTCAATAGAATCACTAGCATCTTCAACGGGATCATCATCAGTATCAATATTACCCATTTGTTGTATTTCTCGCTGAGTTTGTAACTCACCTGAAAGCTGTTTTATTTCCTCCTTGGTTTTTTCAGTTTCTGTAGCAATCTTTCCTAATACATCAATAATAGGTACTGCTCCCTCTTTAGGGATGTCGCCGTATATAGCACGTTCTGTTGCAAGTTTCATATCTTTAGTGGCTTTAGTTACAGGGGCAAAAAGTTGTTCGCTCCCAATAGAAAAGTCAGTCTGCGCTTACTGTCTAAGTTGTAGTTTATCTCGCACGTTATCTCGAATTGGTATAAACTTTTTCAGTAATGCTAACCTCTCACGGGCTAGTCTGTTAGTTAATGCTTCTGATGTCATTATTGGAAATGCTAACGTTTTTTCAATTGTGGGTTTCAATGCTTGCATCAATCAAACGTCTTATAGATTTCACTTTCAAAGCAATCTCTGACTGAACTTGGTACTGTTCCCCGAGTTTCTTTCTAATTGCTTCAACTATACTAAATAGCCGAATGAATAAATTAATATCATTGTTATACAAAGAAGCATTAACCGCTTTTTGGATTCTTTTATCAGTGAAAACATTTTAGGTAGAACATATCTTCCATGTTTCAATTGTATATCAATTTGTTCAAATTCATTCAAAAGTCTGTCTTCATTCAAAATTTCAGAAAGTACGATTCCTTGGTTTCTTAAATTTGATATTTCTGTGATGATAGATGTAATATCTTGAAATTCCATTTATTGAATATTATTACTAATGTATTTGTATCTTTAAAATATTTTTGTATACAAAAAAAAACAAAACATATACAATGCCTGTCTCTTCCTCATTCGAGTTCCGAGGCAAGAAAGGCACATACATTAAAGACTTATACAATACCCTAACTCCCCAATCGAGTTCAAGGGCGGGTTATATGGGTATTAGACGTGAAATCCAAGTGATTTCTTTACAAATATTGAACATATAACATGAAGCTTTATTTGGAAACCTCTTTCGCATTAAATAAGCCCAAGGGCCACAAACATAGATCTCCCAATTGGAAGCTCTAACATAACAAATGCTATATTAGGTCTTCCGGAAGATATGTTGTGGGGGGGACAGTACATTACATATAGGATGATTATATATACAATGCGATTATATAGGATGGTATATACAATGCGATTATATAGATGATATATTTACAATGAATGAATAGTTACAATGAGATGATAGGATGGTATATACAATGAGATGATAGGATGGTATATATACAATGCGATTATATATATATACTAGGGACAGTACATTACATATAGGATGATATATATATATATATATATATATATATATATATATATATATATATATATATATATATATATATATATATATATATATATATATATATATATATATATATATACAATAAGATGATAGGATGGTATGATAGGGACAGTACAGGACGATACAAACATGAAACGACGGGGCGGACCTACACCCAATCTACCAATCAAAAGCAACCCAAGAAATTAACCCTGGTTCCAGTTGAAAATATTCAACCACACCATGTCAATGGCGTGGGAGTTTTGATTGGCAAATTGGGCTTCGTTTAAAGCCCCAAACTTATTACGGCTCATATTATATATAAGGTAACTAATACTGCAGTGTCAATGTGTAGGTGTGTATTTATTTTCCTAGCATTTCATAATGAATATTGTGTAGTAATTTCAATGGAAGCTAAATATTTAAATAAAACATTAAAACAAGAAATACAACTGTTAAATAATAGCAATTTTTCAATTAATTTCTATAATATTACGATTAAATAATCGTAATAATAATGGATTTACATGACGAGATAACTCTGTTATGGGGATCCCTGTCTATTCAAGACCTGCTATTCGAAAATGATATTTTTCTGTGTCATTGGATAATTTTATTACATGTAGCGCTACCACACTAAAAAACTAAATTACATGTAATGCGCTTTACTATTTTGACTTCACACATACAATCTATTTTATTTATAATTACAAAGTAATTTCATTTTCATACAAAATCTAAACAGCGCTGTTAACGCTGTCTTTGTAATTGGGATTTTTAAAAAATCTATTAATAGAACCTTGACCCAGTGTCTTGTGTTACACGCGCGCGTTTCGGTACAATAACTATATTTACTATGTGGCTGTTCCGGATGTTCCAGTTATTGTCATTTACTTTTTTAATGCATATATACGTGGATATTGCGAATAAATATTGAGAAAAAAATATGTACACAATGATATTAACGCGCGAAACGTTTTTAGTGTTTTGCCCTATGGTAATTGATCTGAATGGTAAAATCATGCAAAAATGACTAAAATAGCATAACTCACTATTGAGAGTTATCTTGTAAATAGGAAAACTTTATTCTATGTCCATTTTTCTTTGAGATAGCTGTTTGATAAATCCCTTCAGCAACTTTTCGTACTGAAGGAATACATATTCCAAAATATTTCCCTGCAGCATTCATTGAATGAAAAACTCTTTCTTCATTCGTCGTTGTATCAAATGATTTAACTCCCCTGCGTCGTTTTGAGTATTTCCCTGTCTTTCCTCTTTTTGTATTCTCTCTTTGAGAAATACATTGTAAATTTTCAAGAGAATTATTTTGAATATTAGAATCAATGTGATCAATAACACAGCCATCTTTAATCGGTCCCATATAACACTCAAAGACTGCCCTATGACAGAGATATCCCTTTCTTCCAGCAGTAAATTGCAAGTATCCCTGATTATTAACAAAACCAACAGGTTTCTTTAGTCTACAGTGTCTAACAACACCATTACGAGATATTTCATAATTAACAAGTATTGGATGTGGTCTGAATTCTTGCTCCATTTATATAATAATACTATTTGTCTAATTCATTATTTGCTTTAATTATAAATCTATTAATGTAGTCTTGAGGGGTTTTTATGATTTTGTCTTTGACAGAGTCATGGTTAGGGTCAATGATAGCGTTTTTTATTTGTTTATCATAATAACGTTTCAATTCTCTAAACCGCTTACCCCCACAATTGATACATAATTGTGATTTTCCTCTCACACCCACCCCACAATTTATGCATGGGGACGGGCCTGTCGAATTATTTCTGACACTCTGTAAGTGATATCCACAGAATTCACCTCTACACGATTTATTGCATGGGGTTACTGATCCAATCATAAGCCATTTGCAGTGATTTATTATATATAAACAAAATTTTCTATTTAAATACTTGTCTTATTTATATGAATGATGAATTCAAGAGATTATCGACAATCAAGCCTTGGAAAAATATTAAATTCAATCTTGATAGAACTCTCGAAGATGTACCAAAAGAGAGAATAAATAATAGAAGTCTGATTAGAAAAATACGAGATTGTGTTAATGAGTTTAAACAGGACGGTGCATCACACACCTGGTCAACATTTAAAATTGATGGTGTTGTTGATGCTAGAATGAATGATGAAACAGCAGCTATGATACTATCACAACTTGGCAATAAACGGTATTTTCTCAGAGTGAAATTCATTATCAATTTAAAATCGGGCGAATGGGTTATAAGAGACAAGTTTGAGCCAATTCTCAAAGATAGGACAACAGTCATTGTTAGCCGTGATTCCAGACCAGGGCTGTTAACTGGAATTGATAAACCATACTATGAAAAAGCGTATCCAGAAACAGCAATCGTTTATGGGATGTATCCGTTAAATAAGAAACCTGACATTGGAAAACTAGCACCAATGAAACAGTCAACGTCAGTGGAAAAGCCACTCAATTGTGTGGCGTAAAGAGTCATAGAACACTTTACAAATGCACTCCGTGGGAATAAATTAACCGATCTAAGACATAAAAAAATAGATCAATGGGAGCTAACAGTGAAAGAGAACGGAGCAACTATTTCCGATATAGCTAGATTGGAAAAGTCGTTGAGATTTCCGATAACCGTTTTAACGATAACTGGCGAAGTATTATACGAATCAAAATACAATAAAAACGGAGCTCCAATCAAAATTATTCATCATAACAAACACGCATGGACATCCGCGGTTACAATATTCCCGCGAGACAGAACAGTGAAGTATATCCCAGAAGAATTCACCAAGGATGGCATTCTCACTGAAGAAAGATTATTCGATGCTATTGCTAGTTTGTGTAAAAACGACCCTGTATCAGTATGGCTACTTCATAGTTTTGAAGATGAAGAATGTCAATTCAATCAATTTGTGAAACCTAACGGTGAATTTTATCGCAGTGAAAGTCTACATAATAGGATGAAAAATCTAGCAATAAGTCTCAGTGAAAACGCTAGCGTTTTTAATGGAAAATCCGAAGATTACGAACAATTACTTACAAATTGTTTTACAATTCCATCGGTTGCAGCTCATTTTGCAAGAAAGAAAAATAATTGGAAACCAACACGAAAAGAGTTTTTACAGGATGTTCAATCCAGCTGTTTGGAATATTATCATGGCGGTCTATGGAACGTTAAATACAATCGTGAAAGTATGATATCAATTGATATCGTTGCCTGTTATCCAGGAAGTTTTCTAGGATATGGATTCGCTGGTGAGTATTTTAAACGGTTTGGACATCCCACACATGAAATAACTCGCGTTGCTATTAATGGACCACTGCCTGATTTTGATTTGACCGGTTTTGCTTGCGTAGTATCATTTGAATTCGCTGAAGGACTTCATCCGTGTTGTTATGTTTGGATTGGTAGACACATGGCTGAAAGGATGTGGTTACCAATAGTGTTATTGCGATATATGATTGATTGTAAAATGTTAGTTTCGTTGATTGTCAGCGAAGCGATTATCTCATATCAAAAACAAACCAATGTCTGGTTACCAGAACCAGAATGTCTTGATAGTATAATCGATAAGTCTAGAAAACATATTGATGCTGACGAGGAGTACATCATTGAATGGTCAAAAAAGATATTTAATCAACGAAATAGTGAAGCAAAGGATCTTGGCCGAAGAATAATCGGTAAATTTACACAACGTGGAAAAAAATTCAACTTTAAAAGACAATCCTCACGAATGATTATAGATGATGCCGAATACGACTTCGTTATTAAAGATGCAGTAGAGAAAAATAGATACGCAAATTGTAAAACAGCCTTCTTGTCCAATAAAACAAAGTTAGGTAGAATTGTTGCTTACAGTGATGGAGAAAGCTCTGCATATCTACATTTGAGAGCTTCTATGCTGGGTTATGCATCTATCAATTTATTTGCAATGATAAATAGATTTCCTAGTATAGCAGTTAGAGTTGCAATTGATTCAATGTATGTCGATAAAAAATATATCAAAGAGATAACTAAATTTACTAATAGCGAAGAGACTTGGGGAACATGGCGAATTAAACATGAAATACAATGCAATTATTCTGAATCAGCAGACCTTGAGATTAAAAGCAGTTACCTGAAGAACGATAATTCTATCAGTGAAAACGCCGACGGATTTTCTATGTCTAAAGCACCACCGATATCAGATCCAATTTGTAGATATAAAACAGTTTATTTAAACGGTTGTGGTGGATCTGGAAAGACAACACGTGCGATAGAATTATATCGAGAGAGAACGTCCATGATTGTACTCACACCAACCCATAGACTAGCGAGAGAGATCAAACAACGAAATGTTGAAGCTTGCACGTATCATAGTTTTTTTCGATACAAGGGTGATGCTTGGACTCCTGAGCGAATGGGTGAGAAATTTATTCCAGCGGTTATTATTTGGGATGAAGCATGTACTGTTTCAGAAGATGTATTAAAAATGTTTCTTGATTGGTTATTGCAAAATAATACAAAAGTTATATTGTGCGGCGATCATGGTCAACCACCACCATTTGTTGGTAGAAGTCCACATAATTGGTTAAAAGGATTTGTTGATTATTACGAAGAAATTGATACTGACTATAGAGCAATCGATGAGCAGTTACATGAGTTTAAAAAACTAATTAGATTACAACCCGATAGAATTCAATGTGAAGTAGCGCGTGAAATAATTTCTGAAACACCTTTGAATGATTTTTGGGAAACATGGAAACCAAATGATTTTGTTGTAGCAAGTAGAAAGATAGTTAGAGACGCACTTCAGAAAAAGTTGTTTGAGCTACACAAGAAAAAATTCCCAACGTTTCCAGTACCGTTGTGTTATAGACCATTGGATACACGAAAGCAGAATATTGAAGTTGAAATTCCAGGCCAGACGGAGAAACAGATTCTAGTGTTAAATGATATTGTGCTAGTTGATATCAATACTGTAGAAGATGCATTATGCGCTGATAAATCACAATGGACGCTTGGTTATGTAACAACAATACACTCGTCACAAGGATTAATCATCACGGATACAATTGTCTGGATAGTTGATAATCGCAATGAATGGTCAAATTTAGTCTATCTCGCAGTGTCCAGAGTACGACGAATAAATCAACTACGAAGGATTGTTTTCGATGATGATTTTAATGCAAACGATGACAACACTGATATTAGCATCATTAATAAAAAACTCTCTGGCTACAAACAGCAGGACAAAAAAAACAACGAGAATTTGATATTGATGCTGAAGTAATAATCGCATTAAAAGAACAACAGAATAATCACTGCGCCAGTTGCAATTGTATAATGCACTGGCAGTATTCGAATAAAGACCATCGACAATTCACCGTAGACAGAAAAAATAACAGTCTTGGTCATGTCAGAAACAATGTGATGTTGACCTGTCTTGAGTGTAATAGACGTAACGGAGCTAGTTAAGACCATGTGGAGGTAATTGAGTTTCGTCCGGAATGACTTGTAGTTGTTCGCGTGTAAAACCACGCTGAGGTGCAGTTGAATCCAATCTGTAGATTGGAGGTCTACCAGTTGATCGCGTTATGGTTGAAATTTTATGCGTAGTAAAACTCCATATAGGATCAGTAGCTCTTCTTTTACCACCTTCAAGCTCTCCTGGTTCGTATAAATATCTCACAGTAACATCACCGAGAAGTGGCTGAGTGCTAACCCGCTGTGGTTGTTCGGGAATATATTCTTTTTTATTGCAATATTTGGTTTCATATTAATAGTTCGAGTAATCTCGTTATTGAACGCTGCAACTACACTCGGTAACCTTTGGACCCATTCACGAGATCGTTTTTCTTGGATGAATTCTTTTGCATATTGATATCCAAATAACCGTTCTGCAAGAGTTCTATTAAATCGTTCTACAATCGCCTGATCACGATGTAACGCAGTATGTCCCCGTCGTATTGCAACATTATGAGTTTTCATTGTTGATAGAACAGCACCTTGAAACTCTTTGCCAGGATCAACTTGTAATAGATTTGGCCATCTTACAGGACCTCGTCTATAAATCCTTTCAAATGCAGAAGCGACTTCAGAAGCTGACTTTGTTTTCAATGGTTCTGCTTGTTTAAATCGACTCGCAATATCAACTACAGTTAGCGCGTATTTGTAACCATGGTCATGTGGTAAATACAATAAATCAGCCTGATGAACTTCATTGGGTACGGTAACATCAGAATGAGAATAATTAATTTGTTTAGGCGGTGGTAGATAAATTTGCCATATAGCTTGTTTGGATAACCAATCTTTTGCAGTGGATTTTTTCACTTTTGCAGCGTTAGCGAGTTTACTGATTGCTGCTTTACCCTTCCAGTATCCTTTCGGAGAATAATAAATAGATTCCATAATATAAAAACACTGGTGTTTTCAATTACCAGCACCTAACACTAATTTGCCTTTCATAGCTGATTTGACCAACCATGAAGCCAATTTTTCTTTGAAGGATTTATCGGGAATAGCATTTAACGCATGAATTAATTTTACATCCGCGATATGTCTTTGTTGCAAATTATTGCTTTTATATGCAACATCATGAGCATGACATGCCTTATCAATAGCATTTATCGGATACTCACCAGGCCGGGGCTGATTTTGATCATCAAGTCTGATATCTAATCTCGTTCCGGGACCACAGTAGCTATATCCTGGAAGGTGTTTTTCTCCGGGATATTTTGCCCATGGGGTTCCGGGGAGTTTTCCAAGTTTTGCAGCAATATCACCCCCGAGTTGCTTTTTTTTAAAAATCGAAATTTTTTTGTACATGTTACACACTTACCAGTAAGCGCTAGTCTATTGTTTTTAGTTGTAATGGTTGTCTGATCGGTTGTATCAGTACGCTGTTTACATTTAACACAATATAGATCCATAATTTATATATAGCGTTATGAATATAATTGATTTTTCAGCGACTAAAAGAAGAGAACCGGTAAAACCCCACGCAGCGCTTCCGAATTCTGTCCGTGCCATTATAATTGGACCATCTGGATCAGGCAAAACACAATTGCTGCTTAATTTGATAGTGCGAATTATGAAGTGGGATAAATTATATTTAGTTGCCCCATCCGTAGATGATCAACGGTGCTATGAAGTGCTAAAAGATTATAATGAAAATGCATCAGAACTTAAAGGTGAAAGTGTAATCGACTTTATTACTGATATTAATGATGCACCATCAGTAGAAGATCTCGATGGAGACATAAACAATCTTGTAGTGTACGATGATGTAATGTTAGATAATCAAAAGAACCCTGCTAGAATATTTTCCCGAGGTAGGCATAAAAACACTGACGTGATATATGTCACTCAACGATATACTCAAATTCCAAAAGTGATTCGCGATAACTGCAATATTCTTGCTGTATTCAATGGCGTTGATACACATACGCTACGAAATATTTGGCAAACATGATGTTCCGATATGGACTTCAATGGATTTAAAAATTACTTTAGTCATGCTCAGTCTGTCCCATATGGATTTATGACAATAAATTTACACGACCCTCGGTCACGATATCGTATTGGACTTGATCAAATATTTGGTTAAATAATTTGTATTAATCAGCAGCAGGGGGGAGTGAGATGACAACATATTTGCGACGTAGATGGCAGCAATTTGAGGGTGGTTATGACAATGTATTTGCGACAAAATCGCTAAGGCTCCATTTGTAAAATGGGGTCTTTATTTTTTTTTGGTTAAAATATGAGATTTCGTAGGAAGGTTCCATTTGGCATTCTGAGGCTTTAATCGATTTTGTCGCAAAAATTTGTAAGGTTCACCCTCCCTGCTGCTTAGCACCTCGTACAAAATATTTTTTTCAAGTATAACAAATTAAAGTGGCTAGTAAATTTTCTTGAATAATATTCAATGAATTGCTTTTCAAATTTACCAAAATATTTTGAATAAACCAAATTTAAGTCCGTGGTGATAACCTGTAAATACAAACTTTGTTTCAGTCAAAGAGAATTTAACACTCAAGAAAAACCTAACCTTTACATATTTGTACACAATTTTGCCACCTTGTTTATGTAGTTATTTCTTTCATTCATGTACCTATGGATGTTTCTTTTCCTTACGCCAACATCATTCTGTCCGTTTCGTTAGTATTTTAAAACAAAAACACGAGATAGAAATATAGAGATAGAAAAACACATAGAATGCAACTATTTAGCACATCATTCACGCATAAGAATTATAACATAAAGGCTTGTTCGTAACTTATTCATTTATCTAATACTTTTTAGGGAAGTTTAAGTTTTAAAGATTTATTAATATTTTTTTGCATCACATGCACACGGATGGACATTTTTTTGTTAACTCAACGAGGTCAATGCATATATTTCAAACATAACGGGAATCCAAATTACATATCAATTGATTCAAATCCACACCAACCTTTGGTTTTCCCAGTTGTGAGCTATATATTTTGGTTTAGAAAATGTTTCTAAAATTAATTTTGCTCTAGATGAGATAGAGGCATTTATGATCGCCATATGGTGCATTTACAATTCTCGTCAATCATTTGTCTCACATCTAAACCATCACAGTGTTATATATCTTTAAATATGAAGGTACAGTCTACACACGATTGCTTGCATACCACTCAAAACGATGACATTGGAATTTGATAATACAACGACGGTATTTGCATGAAGGAAAACTCGGCTATGTTTGCAGTATTTTCAAATTGAATGAAACAGAAAACAAATATATTGAGAAAAATATCACATTTTAATGGTGTAATGGTTAGTGTTTTTAAGTTACAATGACTTCTTACTGGATGATTATAAATGACACTTTATTAACACCAATATCGCTATCGATGAACGAATACTAAACAGTTCATGGTTCTCATACTGTTTCGTTAAAATGTAAATATTATGACATCTTGATGTACGAAATGAGATAAAAATAACATTGTATATAAGCTGTTAAAACATTACTTAAATTTGTATATTGCAGAATATGATAAGCATCCGTAAATATAGTAAAAAATAAGCATACAAATCTCTCTCCCCCCTCTCTCTCTCTTCGTCAACTTCGCCACTGTTTACAGAGGGGTGATAGGTCGTGAGCATAAAAAAGAAGTATCAGCCGGCTAGAAGTCTGTCAACCAAAAATTTTATAGTGACAAATTCTATGTTGTTACCGGGGCATGTGGATTGTTTGTAATAAACCCATGTGAGTTCTTTTGCGGTTCTGAAAAGGTAATTTTTATTTCAAACCACATTGAAATGCTTTAACACCAAATATGATGAATATGTATTAGCATCTGTGCATCAACGTCAAAGGGGACAAACACAAGATTGCTAGAATTTCTGAAGACTTTAGGAATCTGAGTTTCTTGCTTTGTGACGTGGATCACGTCGGCATTTTGTGTCTGCCTCTTGAAAATATCCGGGTGGGATTTTTGCTTTAGTCGCACATGATATCGTCATACACTAAGAGTTTGTTAATATCTATATCAAGATCTTCAACTAACGGAGCGTCATTGATGTCAGTGATGAAATTATTAAAATTATCAATTTCCATTGAACATTCCTTTAGAATACTAAAACATCGCTGATCATCTACAGAAGTGCAGATGGATACACTAAATAAGTCCTATTTAAGCCATCTAATTATTCGGTTGAGAAGTAACTGAGTTTTACCATGCCCAGAAATTCCCATGAAAATTCCTAAAAAAGACGGTGATTCCATTTAAACACAAAGGACTGAATTATATTTCAATGGCAAAGAGTGTCTGTTTAATTTACGCTCGAAAAAAGGTAATAGCGTTACAGGTATTCTGTCTTGGTAGTGTGTGAATTATCATCCATGCTCTCTTGACCTGAAATACATGAAGCATGTGATACATATAAGAAAAAAAGCAGTATAAAGGGTAATCAGGCCAAATGTCACACACATTTTCTCAAAATAAAGATTCTAACGACTTCGAAATTCTCTAATTAAAAAAGATTTTTTTCAACCCTTTTGTGTATTTATGTGCTGGTCGTATAACGCCTGTCGTTCACTCTCTTTGATGCTATAAATTAAACAGCCAGTATATATATATATATATATATATATATATATATATATATATATATATATATATATATATATATATATATATATATATATATTATCAATAACGAATTTTGGAGAACCTCATTCAGCTAGATTAGCTCGGAAGCGACTAGAAGCAACAAAAAATTTAGACCTGTTCATCATTCTGTTAATCAACAACTGTAATCACGTCAGGACTACCAGGTGGAATTTATAGAATGTTCAGAACAATTATTTAAACCGATTGTCGAACAAACGATACAAATTATTACATCAACCAAAGCAACACAACGATCTTTGGCAACATTGCCTGTTAACATTGCTCGCATTCAAGCAGCTCAACCACCACCACAAGCACCCCAACCAGCGCCTACAAAGCCAAAAATTAATATAATGGATAAATTTACGCCTGAATGGTTTGCTTCTATCATTGTCCGAAACAATTAATTGATATTTCCGTGTTTGGATATTACGAAAGAGACAAATATATAATACCAGATGTTGTTAAATAAATATAAAAGCTCTGCCAATTGGATCAAATATGTATATTGTATCTCTACTGGTATTCCAGAAATCAGATCGGAAGAAGATATTATAAATTTCAACAGATTTGATGAAATTGTAAACATATATATATATATATATATATATATATATATATATATATATATATATATATATATATATATATATATATATATATATATATATATATATATATACAAGGTAGACAAGGTAAACTATTATTACCATCACTACAACGATCACCACGATAACTACCAACTCTACCACAAAAATATGAACCAACATCACTACAACGATCACAACGACCACAGCAAGTGTTATGGCAACAAGAACAAGAACGAAAACAAGCAAGGAAATAATTTAAATCACCACGTTAACCAGACAAAGTAACGGAGGAAGAATAATTAGGACACTTCTGGCGTAACTGTGCTTGGTATAGGATGTGGCCCTATTAACGTTCTTGCTGATGTTGATCGACTAGAAATCCTCATTGGAGGAAAACGAGCTTGAAACAATTCAGCAGAAATCAATAATGAAGCATCAGCTATTTGCAAACGATTATTTAGAGGCGGTATCGTGGATATTAATGTATTTCAATCCCTCATTAACGAAATCTCAGATAGCTTTCACAGTGATTAGATACAATTATTGATAATAAAATGATAGTGCACGGTACTCAGCGTGCACCCAGACCCACTATGGTCAGAGTAATAAACCTTCGATTGCCAGTATACAAATTAATCTACGGAGAATAACTAGGTGGTGTTGTTTAGGGTCTGTTTAGAAGAATAGCCACAAAAGCAATATCGATTGCAAAGTAACTAGGAATGAAAGCTATTGATGTTTTTCGTGAAAATGATATATTTGTTGTTGTTAATGTTGCTTGTAAAGCTTTTGCAGTAATCAGGGATAGAAGAGCACGATTAGCACGCAGATCACACGTGGTCCATCCTCAACCAGTGAAATTGGTCAGCTCTGTAGTGTTGTTTGAAAGTGTGAGTAAAATAATAAATCCAGCCGCTAATCAAAAACAAGCGGAGTTGGCTGATGTACCAATGTCGGTAAAGGTAAAGATATATAACCGCTAGTCTGATAGCAGGATGTGATCTTCGTGTTAGACTAAGACGATAATAATAATTATGTTCAATCGTATATCTGACCCCGCGTTTCACATGGATGCACCTGATCTCAAAGATAAGTATGTGCGCGATTATCTTTATTATTCGTATGACGCACGACAGCCAAAAACAGCGTGGACGAATCGAACAGCAAATTCTTGACACAAGGAGTCATTTCTTATGCGCTGAAGCATTTATTGAGTTTGAAAGTGAAATTTTACAATCTGATGATACTGAATATGCAGCAGATATTAGTGTTGGTTTTGTTAATAATGGTACTATGGCGTTGTTTGATAGCGCTATGTACATGATTGACGGACAGAATATTGAATCAGTTCAGAATGACGTCGACGTTGCCTCAAAGATTCTTGGCCTTACAAGATACATCAATGAATATTTAAGATCAGCTGGTCCATTAATTATGTTTGTAGAAGATACTACTAATTCTCTAGAGTACCAACAATATGAAATAAGACTACCAAGATATTACATCAACAACGCTGATGTCGATGTACAAAGATTGATTATTAATGTAGATGCATATTTCAACTTTGGATTTATATCACATCGTGCGGAGCTAAAAGATGCAAATAAAATAATTTTGTATGCGATTCCACTATCACATATCTTTGGATTATGTAGAAATGTCAGAAAAATTATTTTCGGAGCCAAACATACATTTGTACTAGTACAAAAGCAACCCACGATGATGCAATATGGAGACCTCCTTGTGATGCTGGTAGAGTAATTCTTACAAAACGTTCACTGTGGAAGCCAATAATCACACCATCGATATATAGAGAAGAGAGGTTGCTATCTTTTATGGGTCATGATAGTAAATCAATTTTATTATGATTAACAACAACCTCATATAGTGTTCAAAGTACAACTAACGGCTTATTCGCATGGCAAATAGCTTCTGATCACCAAGACACATATTTATTGAACTACAAGATGCAGCACGAGTAAACTCGCAAACGCATAGTAGTATGATATTTGATGATCTTGGTGTTTCTGAGGTAGCATTAAGAATAAATGGACACCAAGTTGAAATAGTTGAATTTCGGTCAAAATCATGTCGCACGTGCATTTCATCGTCTTATATAGTTCATGGAACGCGATCAAAACATCGATACTGGTCTACAAATATCTCAGATAGATTTTACAGCTATGTATTCGTTTTGTTACTTTTCACTAGAGCATTTAGATTTAACCAGACAATCTGTACTTGATATACATTTTCGAGCTCGTGTTAACAGAAATGCTGGATTTATTGCAAATTACAGAGCAAATCCAGTTATACTCAGCGATAAATTAATGCTCCCTGGAGGTGTTGGTGGACGAATGAGAGTTGTTGATGCTCCAGTACAAAATATGTAAATACTTTTCAAATATGTAATTGATTGCTCATAATATTATATAAAGTCATATCATTATGTTAGTGTATAGCTGACTCTTATTCAGATTAAAACGCTGCAATCATCATCAAAAAATAATTGTGCGGTAAAATATAAATAAAGCGAGGGAAAATCGCAGAAGATCTGAATAAGCTTTCGTTGACCTAACTTCAGCATAGTCACTTCAATGAAGCCAAGCGATCAAAGACTGGAGAACGACATAATTTCTGCAGTGGTTATTAAAGACATCGTTAAGACGGGTGGTATATTTCCACATCTCCCACCTATACTAGTATTAATAGCCACTGAAGCTCGAACAGTTTCTAAAGCAGCTGTGTTAGACGCTGTTAGAACCGCTGCTGGAATGGGGTTAAAATAAACAACCGGACAGGGAATACAAAACTCCAAAAAGAGAAAAGATCTAAGACTTACAGGGACCCTGCCCTGGTGGTACGGAAAATGTCTAAGACTATGAACAGTTCGATGATTCTTTATACAATAGTTTTCACTACCGACTTTTGATTTATTTGATGCAGCTAAATATATAAAACTTCAGAGGAGATTTTATGTGCGATAAATTACATACCGTTGCAATACAACATGAAGCTTGTATTATTAATCTTGATAAAAACTTTGGACCAGACACCCATTGGTTCGCATATGCAACTGATCCAATTTGAATTGTTTATTTCGATTCGTATGGGTTGACGCCACAAAAAGAATTTCTTCATTATGTCAGCAATACAATTGCTCCGATCTGATCCCATAATATGTGGTCGGGAAGTATGTAATGTACTTGACGATGTGTCAAAATCAAGCGCGCAATCTGATAAAGTCGTGCATGAATATACTAAAATGAACAGACACTAGCAAACATAACGGCAGATATTGCAGAAAGTCGACTTATTTAAATAAGCAATTCTTGATCAACTCAGAAATGAACTCGAAGACTTACTAAATATCACGAATGTGGATCAAAACGAAGTAGTCGTTTATTTTCAGAATAAACAATGACGATTGAAAACAAGCAAAGTATAACTGCCAAATGTATTTGTACGAATTCTCACCTCGATTACTAATAATATCGTTACTTTTGCTGATCAAGGTAAAATACAAGATTCCTGTAAGTCGGTTAACGACTATGTTAACAAAACCGGCGATGTATTTACTGGTGATATAATAAGGTCAGGATACAAAATTACATATCTTGGAAGCTCAACCGCAGATACAGATCCAAATACAAGAATTACTACGACGATAGGAATGTTAACATCGCTAGCTATTAATAAAGAGCAATAACAACGACCAACTATGAAATTAACGCATTCAGAACTTAAATTTAATAATAATTTTTGTAGAAACCTAGAGAGTACCAATTTTTACATAAAACTCGTTGGCTGTAACACAAAACTAAACGATATCGTTAGTGGAAAACCCGATATCATTAAAAAAGGAATCTTTTTAAAAATTCCTCACAAGCATATCAACACCGTGTACGTTGTTTCATCAGAATCAGCTATATGGACACAACGAAATAAAACCATCAAACACACTACGGAGGTCGCTGGTGTGTATAGGTTGTGTGTGCAGCGGTGTAGAATTTAGAATAATTACCACATCTCCATTAACTAATATTTTTTTCTAGAACTATATCGCCAATGTTAAATAAAGATTCTGAAGAAATATTAAGTCTGGAATCATGGGATAGAAGTACGGTCTCGGCTAATTAATGGTGGTGTAAGGAATTTGTAACAAGAGATTCTCAATTATATCATTTTTCCCAAGGATTTTGTTTAGCCATTACGACAGTGACAGGTCCAGACCTCATTATCGCAGTCATTTTCACAATACCCTCTTAACGGTCAGATGCAAAAGTTCATTATTCTTTGTGTTTGTAATCATGAGATAATTCCAACTTAATTTTGTAAATAGCGTTTGAGAGAGCCACAAGCAACTTTGCCTCATCATTCGTGACTTTTGGCAGCGACTTTACCATTCCATGCTATATAAATTTCTTGAGTGTAAAATCAGCTAATCATGTGAACTTGTTCCCGTTTTTGCGCTTTGTAAAGAGTGAAAACCACATAGGAATTTTTCAAGATTAACATTGTCAAATACATTTATAACATCACGTTTGAATTGTGTAGTCGCTGAAGCAATGACATTGATATTCTCAAAATTTAATATATAACAAATGTGTGTTTAGTATAACATAAAGAAAGTAGCATTCGATTTAGCATTCCAAGTGTTATATCAGATAAACCGAATTAGATTCCGAATGTTTGTTTAAACATTTACCTCCAAGAGAATCCCAAAGAATCCGAAACCGAAACCTCAGAAACTCAGAGGGTTGTTTGCACATGTATATGTCTTATTTAGTGATCAACCATATTATATTTGTTGCCCAAAAGGATAATTCCTAGATATCTGTCGTAAACAAACCTCTCGAAACTCAAAGTAATCTCATTATGTTTAGTTTTAGTTTTGCGTTTGTGTCTTTTGGAATGGCCCTTGTGTGTGGTACCCCTTTAGTGAAGTCTCAAATTCACGACCTCACATCACTCCCGCTTCTTATTTTTGAATGACACAAGACGGCACTACACATAATATATAAATAAGACTAAACAAACTTATTCTAACTAAACCGGGGATTCTTATTTACATCAAAAAAAACGCACATACTCCCTACCTTGGCGATACCTAGGAATGCACATAACACACACTATGTGTTTACATGATGGGAAGTATGCTTTATTTCTTTAATCACGAAGCCATACAATTTGCCTTTTGCGAATTTCGAGTCACGGGCTCGAGCACAAGAGTTTCAATGCGCTAACAATGAGCTATTTTACCTTGTTATATGTTTTATATATACATACGATTTTACCTTGTTAAATGTTTTATATATACATACGATTTCCTAACAGACCTACAGTGTCCGATTTTGTAAACAAAATCTACAATTTGTGTGTAAAATGTGATTTTATTTTCCAATTTCCAATAATTATTAGAGAAATGTATAATTCTGCATGACAGGAATAATACTGAGTCTATGTATAGATTGGTTTATTCATAGCAGATTCTTAAAATAACTTTACGCATTAGGAAAAGGCCACACGCAGATACAGGCAATATTATATACGTTTTCGTAAAATCACCCCATGATAACGCATTCGGACTGTGAAAAAAAAAACAATAATTCTTCTGTGACAAAATGGCACTATTTATTATAGGAAAGTTGCAAATTCTTCACACGAATACGTGCATTTACAAAGTATAATCATTGTAGCTTAATTCTTAACGTAGACCAGTTTCTGTGTAAAATGTGATTTTATTTTCCCAGTTTACTAGCACATTATGGAAATGGATGATTTTATGTAATTCTGTATATATGCAAAAATAACAGATTTTTGATCGCATTATTAGGGCCCCGAGTGGCCGATTGGTCTAAAGCGCTGTCCGTTACTTATCTTTGCCAGCTCACCTCTGTCTGCGTGAGTTCGAGTAAAAAAATTGGCAAATGTGTATTTGTGAGAAAGCTTGTCAGTAGCTTCTCTTGGGTCGGTGGTTCTTTCCTTGGATTTCCCGGTTTCTTCCTCCACCAATAATACTGGCCGCCATGTATAGCCTATCGTGTGCTGCCGAATGGCATTAAGCCCCAGAACAACAGCAACACTAAAATCAGACCTTAATATGAAATAATCAATAACATTCATAACTGCTTCCAGCCATTCACTTTCAGGCAATAAATAGTAATTTCATGTGATGCTTTGTGTGAAACCTGTACGAGAAGTTTATGCAAACAAAGAATACAGTATTATTATTTAATGAAATTGTTGTTAGTTTTCATTTACTGGAGGACTAATTACCACATTATATATTGGTAAAATTGCCAGGTAATTTCCTTTTCCAGCACAGCTATCACACTCGGTAATCTCGCAACCCGTTCACCAGATCTTGAATCTATGGATATTTACTTTGCGTATTGACACACGAATATCCGCTTAGCAAGTCTTTGATTAAATCGTTGAACGGATGCCTAATCACGATGAATTTCCGTGTGTTCTCGTTTGATTTTAATATTATGATTTGTCATCAACGACGATACTGCTCCAATCAATTCTTTACCAGGATCAGCCTGTAGTAGTTGTGGCCATCGTATACCACCAAGTGGCCTGGATTCTCGTTGATAAATTAGCTCAAATGCAGATGTAACTTCAAATACTGTCTTTGTTGATAGCGGCTCTTCTTCTTTATATCTACTCGCCACGTCAACGACAGTTAACGCGTATCTGTAAGTTTGTTGAGGTCTTTCAAGTTTAATGGTATCCTATGGTAAAAAAAAAAACTGTATGTCTGCTTGATGAACTTCATTTTGAATGCTGGCATCAAAATATGCGTGTTGAATATTTGTAGGCGGACTTAAAAAGATTTTCTATCTTGTCGTGCTATCTAAACTGCAGCAGTATCACAAGAAACTTTTGCTGATGCAGCAAATTTGCTATTCGCTGCCTTATCACTCCAATACACTATCGGGGAATAGTAAACATTATAATAATCAGTTGATTAATTACCAGCCACTAGCATTATTTTACCTTTCACACCTGAATTTACTAGGAAGCTAGCGACTATTTCTCTGAGAGAATTTTTAGGTATAGAATTTAACGCAAGAATCAACCTTACATATGCGAGATGAGGCTGTTGCAAATCTGGACTTTTATAAGCGGCATCATGAATATTACACGCTTGATGAATCTTAATTACTGAAATCATGGTTATCGAGCCAGATATCAAGATTAGTTCCAGAAGCACATTAATAATATCCCGGATAATGTTTCTCGCCAGAGTATTTAGCCCATGAATTTTGTTTCAATTTTTTTAACGAAGTATCTATACCACCACTACGCGCTTACTGCAACTGGAAAATAAATTTGTGTTCGATTGCATCACATTTTACACACTTGTCTGCACGTGCGTGTCTCTTACTATTTTAATGTTATCGTTGTCAATCCAAAGGTTTATTATATTATTATTATATGGATATAATTGATCTTTCAAAGACAAAAAACAAAAGCCAGTACGGCACCATCCAGCGTTACCAAATTATATCAGAATGTTTATAATAGGTCCGTCTGGAAGTGGGAAGACGCAATTAATGCTTGATTTGATAATGCAATGGCTCAATTGGAATACATTATATTTAGTAGAGCCATCTATAGATGATCAGCGATGTTACCAAATACTTAAAGATTTTAATCAAAATGCGAAATTACTGGACAAAGACAAACACGATATAATTGATTTTATTACCGATATTAATGAAGATCCATCCGTACATGACTTAGAATGATTTATTAATGACCTCGTAATATGCGATGATGTGACGCTGGACAAACAATCCAATCCAGCTAGAATATTTCCGCGAGGCCGTTACAAAAACACGGACGTGATTTATGCTACTTAGAAATATAAGCATATACCTAAGGTGATCAGAGATAAGTGTATTATTTTAGCTTTGCTTAGTGGCTTAGATAAGTATACTTTACAAATTATTTATTATATTTGTTGTTCAGGGAAGATGGATATGATTTAATTTAAAAATTTCTTATCAAAGGTACTAGCTATTCCGTTCGGATTGATAACGATCAACTTGCATGATTAAAGATCAAGGTATCGTGTAGGTTTAGATAAAATCTTTGGTCACTGACTTTTAATTTATAGCAGCAGACAGGGTGAACGAACAATGCGTGTGAAAACTTGAAAACAAAATGTTGAAAAATAATCTCACTAATTAGAGCATATTGTTTGCTTAAACGTTATCGACGGTATTTTCCCACATAGTTGGAACCTTTAGTTTTCAAAAATAAGGTCTCTGGCAACATGGTCTGTCCACCCTCTCCGCTGCTAAAGGACACTAAATACGTGTAATATTATGATGATTTATGTTTTTTGAACAATATCTACATGTCGGTGTTACCTTTTATTCCTTGCAAAAACAATACTCATGTAGAGCTATATAGCTACAATAAATAGTCATCATTTCCTATTCAATGTATAACGTACTACAAAATGGAAGACTCTGGCCTCCAGTCATGAATACTTTATTG
>JAEAOA010001920.1:237500-437500 GCA_016746295.1 Potamilus streckersoni
GGTATCCTATATCTAAATTATCTAAATTAGATAAGATAAACAATATAGTGTTAAGAAATCTATATTGATGTTTGTTATTTAATTCATATTTGATATATAAGAATATACACTCACTTGTTTCAAAACGTGAACTCTTTACAAGTTTTGAATTTAGCTTTCAAGATATGTTATCCTGTTGAATGAGTTCAAAATCACGTCGAGTTTTAACTGATGCTGAATAAATTAAGGACATTTATATAAAACTAAAAACGTGCGTTGGTTCTCCATAAATAAAGACATTAATTTGATCAAATAGACTATTATGTTGTAGCTGGAGTTAGACTGAATAAAGTGCGTGTGCAATTTGTCCAGATATACCCGCCGAAACAAAAGTAAAAGAAACGGTATCACACCAAATGTTGTATAACATGGGATTGACATCTTTAACTCTTTATTGCCTTAGGACAACAATATATATATGTATATATATATATATATATATATATATATATATATATATATATATATATATATATATATATATATATATATATATATATATTGTTTTATTCCTTTCAGAGACATCCAAAGGATGTTTATTGGAAGCCAGTGATCACATCGTGATTGAAAAAATCTGTACGTTAAATTGGTGTCCAGAAAATAAATAGACAATTTGAAGGAGCATGGAAAATCGCACAGATAAACTCCTATAAATAGTTAAAGAACATTGGAAAATATAAAGATAAACAAATATACGCAGACAAGCAACAATGTAAATATACAGATACAAACATCCATAGAGAAGAAACAATGGAAACCATACAGAAAAAAACATAGTTACATAGACAAAGAAAAACGGAAATATACAGATAAGCAAATATACATAGACAAGTAAGAATGGAAATTCTTTGCCAGGAACAACATGTAGCAAACATTGTCATCGCAGGTTGCCAGATGTCCGGGTCTAGGTAGATTAATTATTTCCAATGCAACGCATATTGCTGATTTATTTGTTAATCGTTCCACTTTCTTTTATATAATTGCAATGTCAACCACCATTAATGCGTATTTGTATGTACGAGTCTGTCCTTTGCGGGTTGAATCTATTGGAAAAGTTCCATGGGGTAACAACAAAACATCTGCTTTGAGATTAATACCATCAAAATATCCATTTCAAAATGTGTTGATGGCAGTAGATACATTAAATTTGACATATTGCTTGTCTGTACAACCAATTCTCTGAAATCTTAGACATGATGCCTACTGCAATAGCAAATTTACTAACAACTTCTTTGTCTTTCCAGTATCCTTTTTAAGTATAATACATAGACTACATTATTATCATTTTTGAACAATAAAATGTCCGTCCCCGTCGAGAATTCGCCACTCATCACCGAACTGATAAGCCAACTGGCAAGCAATTCTCTTAGAGATTTATTTTTTTACATACTTCAATGTGTGAGCCAGCAATATGTCACTGTTGTATATCTTGATTTATACATGCAATATCATGAACATGGTACGCTTGCTTAATTGCATTTACTGGATGTTCTCCAGGTTTTCGTTTTCAAGTCTAATATCAAGTTGAGATCCCTGGCCACAACATTTATATCCCAGAATATATTTTTTACCAGGACTTTTGGATCCTGGTAATTTATTGAGTGTTATTAAAATCATATTTCACACATATACCTTTAAGTGAGTGTTAACAATTTCTTGTTGTTATTGATGTTTCATCCACAAGTACCAGTGACATTTTGCACTAAACACAATGTGAACTCATATACTTATCATATTGTACTGAACGCAATGTAAACGCATATACTTATCATATTTCTACAACATTAACCTGATTGATGTTTTAGCAATACAAGCTGCGGAACAAGTCAAGTATCATCATGCATTGCCACACTATATTCATGCCATTATCATTGGCCCATCTAGGTCGGCTAATACTCCTATGTTACTTAGCTTAATAAGGATATGCCTTAAATAGGACAAACTTTTTTAGTGGTACCATCCGTGGATGATTAATGATATCGTAATGTTCTTAAGGAATTGATCGAAAATGTAAATTATTTGAGAAAACTATGGTGATGTCACTGAACTCATTACTTACATAAATGATTCAGTATTAGTCTATGATCTTGATGGTAGAATTATCAACATTTAGTGGGTGACGATGTAAAGATAGGTAAAGACACCAAACGTGATGAGGGACTGGTGCAATCTTTTGGTTGTCTTTAATGGAGTATATATATATATATATATATATATATATATATATATATATATATATATATATATACGGCGAAATATTAATCCTATTTCTTGCTCTGGTAATATGGATATGATTTGGTTTAAAATGCTCGATTCTCAGATATGGATGTGTTACATTAAAATTACGTGACCCAAGAACATAATTTCGCACTGGTCTTCATAAAATATTTGCCTGAGTTACCTATCAGCGCTATTACAGTGAGAAGATTGTCTGATAAAATCATCGATTAACCACAACCAAATGTTTGGTGTGAAATTTTTCGAAATTTCTGGAAGCATTATTTCAAGTGGCCGAGCCCCAATTTTATTATAAGAATTATTTGCATGAAATAAATTCTCATGTTTGGACCGAACAGCCCTCTAATATACGATTTTGTTATAGGTCTCGTTTGCATGAAATAGGGTCTTAAATGTTTGGTGTCTCCAGCCTCCCTGCTCAAACATGGTAGATATCACATCGGATAAACTTTTATTCCAGCTGAGCAGAATTTGTCTTTATTGTGAAAACCCAATCCTTATATGACAGCTGTCATCTTATCTTCAACTTAAAAGATTGCTTCTAGTTTGTTTAAATTAATTTGTGATAAATCATATTACTACATAGAAGAGAGGATTTCAAATCACAATAACTTAATCCTTTACTAAAATTAGAGCGAATTGTTAATAACTGTCAATGTCAAATTGACATAACAAAAGCAGCTAATGGTAATCCAGAACAATATTACAAAACAATATTAAAACTTAATTAATGAATACAAAGATTAGGAAAATTAATTATTTATAGACAATCTCCAATGCATGTGTATTAGCCTTGATTCCTACAGTTATCAATATATATCGTCTATGTAAAAGAGGACGTTGATATAAAAAAGTAACTGAAGTTCTTAAGTGATTTATTGACTCCAAACAGTAGTGTCGAGTGTGATATTGGGTTATAATATTATATTGCAAAGTTGGTAGCAAGGCATGCGATCAATTATAGTTGCTCAGTTACAAATACATTTACAAGTTGTTTGGCGCTGATAATTACAAAAAAAAAACTATTTGGAAACCAAGATAATGATTACAGTTACAGGGAAATGATTTCAATTACAAGTGATGTATATTTGATTATTTCGTTTTGTTCTGGACAGACATTATGGATTATGTAACTGAAAATTAATTGCTTTAACTATATGTAAATGTCAATTACTTACATACTAATTATTATGCCCAATGTATACCATGCAGCACTGTTTACATCACATTCACATCGACAATCTTTTTGCTGTTTTTAGTTGTAATTATTTATAACCACGATTACACTGTGTGATTAAAGAAGGACAATTATAACTGCAATTATGGAACGTCTTAAATCAATGATTACAATGATGATTACAGCTCACACTGTAATCAATTACAATCAATTACAATCAATTACAGCTACAATTGATTATAACTACAATTGTCATTTGTTGCATGTCTGATGGCTGTATTCGTGATTGGTACTCAATACTACCATAAATTTATACTATTAGATAAGCTTGGATTCAACAGTGGACAATTAGATAATCTATTCTTAATTATTCATGCAATGAAGGCCATGCAAAGTGAACTATCTCATTGGCTCTGAGTGTTTATGAAAATTATACATGCTGAGCCAGCGCAATATTTTCATTAGATTTTAAGAACATGCATTTGAACTATCAATATTTAGATGATATTAAATTTTAACTGTATTGTCCCTTCTGTTAAGGGTGTGATTTGATACCATTCTGTCACTCATGACTATCGCCATTCCATACCTTCAAATTGGAGATCATATGTTACTTTTCTTTTATCCCTAGTCATCGACAATCTGCACCTGCTAATATGATACAAATATAATAAGCATTAACTTGTACAAACACAGTGACTGTCAGGAAGAAGCATTGATATCTCACATTTCCATATGGCCTCTGTCAGAGAGGGTGTGATTTGCCATCTTTTCTTCAGGAATTAATCATCAGCATTCCATACCTTCTAATGGGAGATCATTTGCCAATTTGTTTTATACCTAGTCATCAGCACTCTATACCCAATTTGTTACTTTTCTTTACGTCACTGGCACTTTATACCTGCTAATGGGAGGTAATTTGTTGGGGTTTTTTTTTTCAACCCTAGCCAACTTTCACTTTATTCAGGTACTTGATAATATATGGTAATCTCATACAATGACCTAATGCGACCAGTATGTTTTATCTTTTCAAATATTTCTTCACCAGCTTAAATAATTTAAGTATAAATATGGATTAGTTACCCCTGCATCTTTTGCCAAGGAAAAGTTACTTGCTCTTTTTCTGATCTCCTGTAGGCTCCATGATCTCCCCCCAGGATCTGTTTTCAGTACTAGCCGCACCTGCTGAACCATTAGTCTGAAACCAAAAATAACAGTAATAATAATAGAAATATTAATAAAATAATAACTATAATAAGACAATGTTCGTTTTAATTTGTTACATCGTTCATGGCATTTATATTTAACCTGCACTTGTTTGATTTATATTAACCTTATAATCATTTTCCAAGCATCACAATTTAAAACCCTGGATGCTTCTAAAACCAAACTTTGAAGAAGTATACAACATTGCGTATGATTGTTTATACCTTAATGGAGAAATAGCTGGTCAGTGTCAATTACATGACTCAGGTTTTTAATACATTTTAAAACTGAATAATTTTGGAACTTGAACCCATAATCTTAATTTAAAACTGAAATCCCATTATTCATTGGTTGTTTTACAGGTAATACCTTACTGAGATGGTATTTTTTATTATACATTATGATATTTTATGTTTATTATGTTTTATTCCTTGACACATAAAGATACATATATACACAATAAATTGCATGAAATGGACAAGACAACAATGAGAGAGACACTATGATGCTTTGCACAAGTGTTTCTCTTTCGAATTAATATGACTCTATATATTTCGTGCATTAAGCAGAAAAGTATTATTTTTGTATCTCTCTATATCATTCTCAATATCCTTATCTGTATCTCTCATTCAGTCTCTACGTCTGGTTATTTTAGTCCTCTCTCTCTTTACCTATTCCTGCAAATCTTCATATATCTCTCTATCAATCTTACTATGTAACTCTAATTCTCTCTTTCTCTATCTACTTCTCTTTGCGTGTCTCTCTGTATATTTCTATCTCTCTAAATTCTCTCTCACTGTCTCTCTCTCTCTCTCTCTCTCTCTCTCTCTCTCTCTCTCTCTCTCTCTCTCTCTCTATATATATATATAGATATATATATATATATATATATATATATATATATATATATATATATATATATACCATAGAGAATAGATAGTGCAATTCCTTAATTATGTAGTAGCATATTGAACATAGAGGGCTGATATAATTTAATAAAAACTATACTATAATTTAGTTTAGAGGAATTAAATTCGTAATCTATGGAGTTTCGAACCCAGTCCGCGAGTAATTGGCGCCCATCGACGTGACTTCACGCACCAGCCCAAATACCGTCACGACTAAGTAGGCATCACTAAAATGTGATGGCACTGAATCGGTGTTATATGAGCTAGTGCGTAGCAGACACACTCTCATGACGACCTAATACATAATTCTCATATATATATATATATATTCAAACCCGTTCCAGATTCATATAAAATAGATCAAGGTATAGAAGATTTGTTTATAAAGAATTATAAATATATACCAGACAGAACACAAAGTGGTGTCCCTGGAATCTATAGTAGAAACTTGATAATAGTGGGCTGGATAATAGTTTAATACAATCTATACTCTCATACAGGTCAGAGAAATTAAATTCATGCTCTACGGAGTTTTGCACCCAAGTCTGCGAGTAAATGACACCTATTGCCTTGCAACAGCGCATATACCGTAACGACTAAGCAGGCATCGGCCCAAATGATAGCACTGAGTCGGTGTTACATGAGCTTTTTAGTAGCAGACACAAAATATATGTCTATATTCTTTGTAGTAAAATATCCTATATTCCTTGGTTTCTTTCATAGTAATCTATAACGACTCATATATATATATATATATATATATATATATATATATATATATATATATATATATATATATATATATATATATATATATATAGCGGTTAGCGGTTGTCTTCCGTTAGTCTAGAGAGACGATGGAAATGCGCCCATGAAAGGTGTCCTAGTTTTCTGTGACTATAAAGTCCCACACAGGAGGGGCAATCCTTTCTACAGTTGCTACACCTGAAGTATGAATCAGGTTTTGGATGGAACTGCATCCTCTTCCTCTGAGATCTTTTCTCATCAGCGAGCTGTCGTAACTTTTCCTAGCTGGCTTTCAGACCTGTGTACAGAGCATGTCGCCTGCTGGACTTCTCGAGGGCAAGCTCTTCCCAGGTGTTGACATCTATTCCAAGAGCTTTCATATCCTGCTTGCAGACATCCTTGAAGCGAAGATGTGGTCGTCCTATTGATCTTCTGCCTGAAGCAAGCTTAGAGTAGAGAAGGTCTTTGGGTATCCGTCCATCATCCATTCGATGCACATGGCCCAGCCATCTGATGCAACGTTGGCGGAGGAGTGGGACCATGCTGTTGAAGCACCTCGTTGTTTGTCACACGATCGCTCCATGTAATCCCGAGTATGCGACGGAGACAACGCATGTGAATGGCACTCAGTCGTTTATCCTGAGATGCGTACAGGGTCCAAGTTTCGCTGACATACAGGAGAGTGCTAAGCACGCAGGCAATGTACACGGAGTTCTTCGTGTTTAATTTCAGGTTGATGTTGTTCCACACTCTCTTCGACAATCTAGAGAGAGTTGTTGGCACCTTTCCAATCCGCTTGTTGAGCTGGGCATCGAGTGAGAGATTGTTGGTGATGGTAGAGCCAAGTTAAGTGAACTCGTTAGTCTTCGCTTGAGTCATCCTGAACAGACTGCAGACGCTTGCCGACAGAGTGTATCCAGACTCTCAGTGTGGGTTCCACGCAGAGAGGTCCACAATCCACATGATCGTCTCCATCAGGCAACTGCAAGAGAAATGAAGGGAACAATACACCCCGCTTCCTGGCTTTTATCGACCTCACCAAAGAATTCAACCAGGTCAGCAGAGACGAAAACTTCAAAATCCTGACGAAGATTGGATGCCCTCCAAAGCTGTTAAGCATGGTCCAGTATTTCCATGAAGATATGAAAGGCACAGTGCAGTATGATGGCTCATCGTCCGAACCATTCAATATCCACAGCGGAGTGAAACAAGGCTGTGTCCTTGCCCCCACGCTCTTTGGCATCTTCTTCGCTGTCCTGCTTAAGTACGCCTTTAGGACGTCCACAGAAGGGATCTACCTTCACACGCATTCAGACGGTAGACTGTTCAACCTGGCACGACTGAAGGCAATGAGCAAAGTAAGGAAAGCAGCCATTAGGGACATGCTTTTTGCAGATGCTGCTGCTATAGGCACTCACACAGAAGCTGAACTACAACGCCTGATAGACCGCTTTGCTAAAGCATGTGATGAACTCGGGTTGACCATCAGCCTAAAGAAAACCAATGTAATGGCTCAGAACGCAGACCCTCCCAGCATAACCATTAACAACTACAAACTAGAATTAGTCAGTGAGTTCACTTACCGTGGCTCTACCATATATATATATATATATATATATATATATATATATATATATATATATATATATATATATATATATATATATATATATATGTATATATATATGATGTCTATGAACTGAAAACTATAAACCAATCATTGCAGCCGATCCTAACATGTGTAACCTATTTTTGACTTGTGAGTTCTTGCGGTATGTTGCAGAATTTCAAAATTATATATTCGTTATAAAATACATGTACTCGCTTTTTGTATCTTGTGTACAACGATACCCGAGAAGAAATTATGTATATTCTACATTACTTCAAAACGGTAAGATCAGTTAATCATATGATACACGAAGTGCTTTTTATTTGAAGACCAGAATACATGAATTGTATAGACGAAGTGAAGCACAATTTTGTTGTGATACCTTTAGGCAATAATTGGAGAATGATCTCCACATATTGCAAAACCTCCTAGCCTGAAATGATTCTTCTGATGCTTATTGATTATTGATTATGTATTTTTTTTAAAAGCTGTCGTTAAATGTTAGCGTAGTACGCCGAGCAAGAGATTTTATTATACTTGAACATATTTTGCTTAAATGAATCGAAATGCGTAGAAATCAAAAAGAACGGAAAATATAATAACTGGTGTCATACGCAAGTGTAATGTTACAAAGAAAGGAATAGCCATATTGTTATATCATAAAATAATGATCATGACGGTGTATCGCTATAACGACCCATTCAGACACTCTACCCTCTATTACGTGAAAAAATGTTGTCGACTCTTGGCTAGCAAAGTACATACTATCGGATCTGATCAGTATTATTGTCTCTTGTTGCATTTGACTTTGTCACCTTATACGACGGTTTGCGGCCCCAGAGGCTGTCCACTTAAGGGGGCACTTGGTACTGGGCTCGGTTTTTCTGTATATTTTTCCTTACCTCTGCACCCCCCAACAAAATGTAAGTCCACCCTTATATATTTCACTCAGGCAGACTTCAATCAAAGTTTTACCAGTTTTTCGTACGGGTGTTTTTGTATCGATGTTGTGAGAGTCACCTTAAAAATTGACCTAATATTGTCTAGTTGAAAATTTTTAATATGTTGTGTGTTGGAATTGTGCGTAACGTGCGTACTTGTATGGCCCTCAATTATTTCCCAGTCACCTAGATGTGGGGCATCCGTGTTTACATTAGCACGGCTTAGTAGCAGTTTGGTTGTGAATTTAGGACATGGTCGAAATGGGCTTGGGCATATGGTGTGTTCTTCGGGGATCAAACTGAAGACTTCGAGTTGAATTTTTTGCGAGACCGCTTGCCTGGACCTCCAGATCTGTCCCTTATCTTTGCGCTCTATCGTGACTGGGGTTGATGATTTGTGGGACAGCAGGGGCAATGGTCTGAACTAGCCGTTGCCTTTGATTCGATACCAGTGTATAATAAGTGGTTGGTGAATACTCGGTGTTTCGTGTGTGTGTGTGTGTGTGTATGTGTGTGTGATTGTGTTTTTGCTGCAATGGTGGCATGTGTTGTAGAAAGAAGAGCTTCTTTACTAACCATATCTTGTTGGTGATTTGGTAATTGTGGCTCAGCCGTTAGGCATATTTTTTCTGTTGGCATGGGTGATAGGCAATGCTCTCTTTTCTTTGTTACACGCCTAGGTTGGATATTCCTCATGGTCGGAAAGGGAAATTGTGGGCTACGCGTTTTGGTCCCCTCTTGCAGTGTGTTGTTGTGCAGGTTAGTAGAAACATTCCGGCCCTGGCTTGCTCTCGAGTCAGTCTCACCGCATTTTTCTTTGGTTAGTGGATTGACTATTTATTCGATCGCAGTAACGAGGCTAACGAAATAAATATTCGATGAATGTCTTGTTGAAGAAATCTGCTGATGGGATGACAGAGAGAAGGTAAATTGGGAGAATAAGGATTATGAAACAGTTGCTGAGCATTTATCGATGTTTATATTTTACCTAATTAAAGTCAGCATAAATGCCATTGGACTTTTTAATAAATTGAAAGATTATGTCAATTTTAAACATCAATAATTACCTAACTTTATTCATTTAATTTCTGCATATACCCATACTTTATTTTGTCGCAAGAAAATAATGAAATTTGTCTTCCATCAGGCAAAAAGATATTAGTACGTACATTTCCAGAACGTCCAATGCGGGAGGTCAATAGTTAGAACCCAGTATGAGTCAAACTAAACACTTGTGGAAAATGTTACAAATTGCTGTCTCGCATGGCTCTCATAATTAAAAGGATGGTTGGTCTTGTGTCAGAATAATATCACTTTCTAGGACATGATTTCTCGCGTTCTTGGCATGAAGCCTCAATGGTAGACACAACTGAACCATCCCCACTGCAGACATCGCATGACTGAATGTTGATTAAGCTACGTTACAAATCGAAATAAAACACACACACACACAAATGCATGCAAATTCCGTGTAATAATTTATGTGGAGAAAATAACCTTTCCATGCTTGATATTGTTGCATGTGTTATATATATATATATATATATATATATATATATATATATATATATATATATATATATATATATATTAAGAGCATTGCATTGTATGTCATTAAGAGAAATAAATTTTATACTAGCAGATTCCATGTCATTTTTGTAAAGTAAATAACTTTTCATTGTTGTGCCTGGTGCAATCTATGATATAAACATCACTTAGTATGTTAATCAAACATTGATATTGATTGCATTCTAAAATAAAGGATTCATAGCAAATAATCTAAACAAGTAAAACCATAATACAATTAGTTATTTCATCTTTTAATTGTAAGCGAAGGGGCATTTATGTTCCACGATTGGCCAATAATCCTAGGGACTTTTCACTTAGCCCTGTCAGCGGGATTGTGTCCTCGGGAGTTATTATCCTAGTTGGACTTTAGTCCATTCCAACAATTGACAAACCTTCAATCATATTTGGTAGCTTTGTTTATGTTTATTTCGTCTATGTCCAGAACATTAGCAGTAGTTTCATAAGGTAATTATACGCTCTTCAACCAACTGTAGCATTTACTTGACCAACCACTATTTTCCTTGTGACAGTTCGTTATAACACGTTAAGCAAGTAAACAGTGTCATGTTACTCTATGACATTCATATACCAGTATCGGATTGTAGATGTAGTCAAATCCTATGCAGAAGTATATAAAATGCATACATATTTATACGAATAATGTGGATGGCTTGGAAGTTATAAAGCTTTTGAAAACAACAGTCAATGGAGATACTTCGCGTGTTTTGGTTATATTTGGCTATGTTCACAACTTGAATATGCTATTAGATAATCTAAACTAGTATTGATCTTTTAATACAAGCAGATGTTGACACACCTGTGGAGAAACATTGAAAGGTTGATGTGACCTTCATTGGATAAACATTTCCAATTAGAGCATGTTTGCTACAAAACAAAAACAATATAACACTTGTTACTAAGTACTATGTAAGTCACATGCTATATAAGAACATTACTTATTATACATTATCAATTCAAAATCAACTATTAGGATATCGAAAATGATTGCACAATTGTTAAATAAAAATAATTAATAAATAGGGTTTTTTAAATAAGAAGTAAACGTATGGGATGATACTCGCTATTATATAATTAACAAAAACAAAATGACTGGAATAGTTCTGATGGAAATTATAACGTTTCGGGTGGCAATCGTCGTTTGGAATCAATTAATTGTAATATCTCATGTACTCAAAATTTAGTACTACCGCCACTACAAATAACTGTATTGCTGTTAGAAAGAATTCACTATCTAACTATAATATCAAGTCGACTACTAGTTTTCCGCCTAATACAAATACTACTACTGCTGCATTTATTACTACTACTGCTACTACTACTACCACTACTACTACTTATACTACCAGTAATACACTTATGTTTATTTTTATCCATATATTGACTATATATTACCACGAATTCACAGAATGTCCCAAATCCAGTAAAATAAACTCAATTTTAGGTAGTTCCCTTTCAGTCAGCGATTCGTGCATATGCAATAATTATATAGAAATGGTATGGCAACTATTTGTATGAAATGTATAAAGACATGAAACATTAGTCAAGTACTTGATCCATGTGGTAGTCGTCGGTAGAGCTACGAAACAAATTGTAACATGAAATCTGCGTAATGATGTTTTGACTGTCGCAATGTGCGCTTAACGAAAAAAAGGATGTAATCTTCGTTTTCTCATTATTATTTAGTTATATATATTTATGTATATTTTTGACTTTGGTTTAATATTTCTTTGGCTGAAGATTCACAGTTTCCTTTTGGTTTCATTAGATTACATGAATAGGCAAGTGTGACACAAAATAAGTAGTCTATTCTCTCCTGTGTGGACTATTGCGAAACACAGTCGCAGCATACAGTTTATACAAAGGAGAACGGTGACAAATTGTTTTCATTTTGGATTAGGAGTCCTTTAGATTTATAATGTTCGAGTGGTTATTCTGCGAACGTGTTTTATATTGGGCTTAGTTTTGGACTGTTCAGTGGGAATTGAAATTTCCCATTATTCGGCAACTTTTATTATTATTTAGAATTGTTACTAATGCTTCAAAGGAATTCTGGACAAAGCCATCTTAACAAACGTCACAGAACTTGAAGAACAAGTACATTTCCAGTTTTGCAATCTATAAGGAACTTTTCATTGTTTTCTACTTGTATAGACCGTTTAAGGATCACCGTGTATTCACTTCATGACTGTTACTATAACATTTGAATGTATAACTCTAATAACTAAATTGCCTATTAAGTTTTGCAAGCATGATGGGTAGATTTCTTGCAATGTTTAAGAAAGCAGTCATTATGAAGCATTCATCTCTTATAAATTATAAGAGACACATCTTATTAGAAATTTTCAAGTGTCAAACTAGCTTCTATTGCTTCACATCAGGGTCAGTTTTGAAGATACATTAGTCGTTAACATTTACCACTTGAATCTATCAAGAGGCTGGTTATTTAATTTTAAAAATGTGGGTCCGTTTAGAGTTTTGAATAGTTTCTTTCAGCGTATCGTAATTAATACTTTAATTACTAAATTATCTATTATGGTATTTCTGTTATTATAATTGAACGAAATAATGTTGTTAAACCATTTCAAAGCCAGAAATAATTTGCTCAAAAATAAATCAACAACCCATGCACACCCTCGCAACTTAAATGGTTAGTCCTACATATCCAGGTTCTTCTAAATCGTAAATTGCCTTTGTGCTATCAACATGTGTTCCATACTAATTTGTCTGCGCTTATGGCATACTCACCTCTCCACACCTGCCTTCTTGCCGTATACCATAATTTTGGATATGCATTAAAATTTAACTGTGTTCCGTGATCAAGATTATTTGGAAAACTACTATACGAACTTTATTTATTGCCGATATCAATAATGGAATTGAATGCAAATTTCACAAAAAGCAATATAGTGTGTTTGCTACAAGTCATCCGACATGCTGTCACATTTTGTGTGATCTGCCAGATTTAATTATCGATAATTTCGATAAATTTAAACTCAGGTGAATATAATGTTACATGTCATATTGGCATGATTGCATTCCACCAAAACGTTGTACTGTGATTCCATCCTATTGGTAATTTATTTGTATCAGGATTGGTGACAGTCGAAAAAGTGTTGTCTTTCTTACATTGCAATAATCACTAACTAGCTACAATGTTGTGATTAATCCATTTGTAACTGACAATCCTTGCATTGATCAAAAGGTCGACACAATTAAAAAAGATCATTCTAATTTAAACTACATTTTGCAGTTATTAGACCAATGTCAAGAAAAGGTTTGATAATTATATCCATCAGTATTCCTCTAGATTCCACGCGTATGGTTAATATTTTCATAAGGCATGTTCGACACTGCTTTAGATCAATGGATTGTTTAAACAGAAGACATACATCGGGGTGATCATATTTTGACTATGATTCCTCTTGTTTTAATCAAAGAAATAAACGACAATCACTTGTCGTATAACAGGACAAAAATCCCGAGTTATCTTCCTTGTTTCTTTATACTATCTATTAGCGAAATTGAAGCCAGAGAAATACATGTTTAGTTTTGTGTTTTAAATGAATGTGTCAATAGGTGAATATGCCGATTTTCAAAGGTTCCTGGAACTACAAGTGGTCACCAATATTTAGTTCCAATGTGTCGTAAGGACGGAACAGTTTTAGTTATGTCCAATGAAACGCCATTGGTTAGACGTTAATGGATTTGAATACCGTAACTCAGGCTTCTGAATCATTTAAAATAGACAAAATGTTAAATTGATGATTGTAAATTTTGTTATATTTGTCAAATCGAGAACAAAAAAATTAAGCTGGTCTTCAACATATTCTGTCCGAACTTCCATAAGACAGTCAGGGAAACAAACATTCTTAACCATAATGTGTTCTTCTACAACCCTTGCAAAAGGAAATCCTTTGATAATATTAAAATTAAAATAATAGTTAAACATTGAAAACGATATTTATTCAATATGACCTGCCCACATCTACCCAACCTGATAGACGGTCGCATTTTATGTCTGACATTTTTGAACAACTTATGCACTTATGTATGAATGAAGCATCGAAAGAGACAAGTCTTCTACATACCATCCCGAAAGCTAATTAACCTTAGAAAGATTTGATCAAAATTTGAATAATATGGTTTGCTCATGTTATTTCATACTGGAACGACTGGGACAAAGATGTTCATGTAATCTTGTTTGCTGTTAGGCATTTTTTTGAATCATCTAAAGATTTGGTCCGTGGACCATTCAGTGAGTTAAAAGAGAAACATCTTTCAAACGAAGATACAGAAATTAATCTTCTCGACCATGTTTCTATTTATAAATATTAGTTGTCACTTGCCTGTGAAGTTGTATCAGTAATAATTCACTCTACTGTGTCAGAAATTATATAAAGGTATGACAATAATAAATAGGCAAAAAAGGTTTAAGCCTAGTGATAAAATTATAGTTCTCTTGTCCATTCCTCGAATTTGCTTTCAGGCTAAGCACTATAGTCCTTAAATTATTTGAAAGAAACAAATTGATTTAAATTATATAATTATAACATTAATACGCAAGCAGGGGAGGAGAAATAAAACGAACTTTGAAATATTATTATGTTAAAGTAGTATGTTGAGCCAGATACGCGTGTTAACCATGCAGTCCGTGTTGTTGTACTCGTCCATCACAGTGGGTGTTTAAACGATGAAATGCGATCAACATTTAATGACTTTGTGTAATAAATCTTCAGATTCCATAAGATATAAATAAAATGGATGGGACACATACCGTACTAAGACGGCTGTTACGTGAATATGTGATCTTGTACCAGATTTTCCTACACGAGCAATATAATATACCATTAACTTGAAATTAACAGTGAACACTACTTTAGCACAATTAATGCAGTGAGGACCCATTCAAATAGCAATGACTGAAAAAGGAAATTCATCATTTGTTTGTAGAATGATTTTATAGAAACAAATAAATGTTTCTGGTGTTAATCATTTACTCACGCACCGAAAAGCGAAAATAATATTCCTATGTGCACTGAACATAGCAAAGGGAATAGAGTGCGTATATAGATTGGTATATATTTTCATTAATCGGTTACTGCATTCATAAAACTGGAATTCCAAAATATGTCACCAAACGTTGACATTTAAAAATGTTTCTGTAAAATGCCACTGAAGGAAAGGGTACAAGCAAATTTCGGTATAACTGACAATACAAGGATCGCCAAGTACTTTTCAACGTCCAATGAACTGCAAATGGTCAGGATGAGTGTGAGGGTAGCATCAATGTCCTCATCTACAACGACATCTGTAAAGATGATTTAGTGACGATTCAAAGCATTATTTAACAGGCTCACTAATGCAAATTTAAAATTTATTCGAAACAAATTTTACCTTGATTACGTAACATTTCTAGGACAAATTCTGAGACACTGATTGGATCAAACTATATATACTAAGGATAAGGCAATCTCGTACTCCCATGTGCCTATCATTGGGTATGGCTGAATACTTTTTGAAACTATGTTCCAATTTTGCAATAACTACTGAAACCCTGAAATACATATATTGCTAAGAAAACAAAGTTTAATTGGTCTGAAAAAAACAGCAGGCGTTTGATAACTTTTGGTAACTTGAACGTCTTACTCAAGGTCATGTGCATAAAGGCTGGCCATATCATTTAGATCTAACTGTTCTTTAAGTTATTTACTGGCCAATACCTAACTTTTGAATTAGGTTTTCTAAATTTCCTTTGATGAAATCATTTGGCTGCCATTGTGCCTGCATGTATGTATGTATGTATGTATGTATGTATGTATGTATGTATGTATGTATGTATGTATGTATGTATGTATGTATGTATGTATGTATGTATGTATGTATGTATGTATGTATGTATATATGTGTGTGCGCGCGTTCGTTCGTGCGTGCTTGCGTGCGTATACATGTATGTATGTATGTATGTATGTATGTATGTATGTATGTATGTATGTATGTATGTATGTATGTATGTATGTATGTATGTATGTATGTATGTATGTATGTATGTATGTATGTATGTATGTATGTATGTATGTATGTATGTATGTATGTATGTATGTATGTATGTATGTATGTATGTATGTATGTATGTATGTGTGTGCGCGCGTTCGTTCGTGCGTGCTTGCGTGCGTATACATGTATGTATGTATGTATGTATGTATGTATGTATGTATGTATGTATGTATGTATGTATGTATGTATGTATGTATGTATGTATGTATGTATGTATGTATGTATGTATGTATGTATGTATGTATGTATGTATGTATGTATGTACGTATGTATGTATGCATTCCAGGTTTGATGTTCTAGTCCATTCAATCGTCATTAGAACGGACTGCAAAGCCTACAAATTTCTATATTCCATATCCAAATTAGATAAAACAATTTAGATTTGAGAAACGTATGCTGATGGTTATAATTAAATTCATACTGGATATGTAAGAATACACTAGCACTTATTTCAAGAAGTAGAAAAGTTACAAGTTTTGAACGTAGCTAGCAACACATGATATACTTCTGACTACGTTCAAAATCAGCTGGTTTTTGAGGTTGCGGTTGCATAAACTAACAACATTTACATTAACTAAAGACGTGTGTAGGGTCTCCACAAATAAAAACATTATTTTCATCGAGTAGACAATTATGTTGTTGGGTCTAGACTCAATACAGTACGTGCGTAATTGGTCCAGTTATACCCCGTAGAAACAAAACTAAGACAAACAATATGACACCAAATGCTGTATAACATGGGATTGATCTCTTGAACTCTTTATTGCCTTAGGACAACAACATATTTCTTATTGAAATCCTTTCATATCAATTTGAGGAATGTAGAATGGGGCCAGTGATCACATCTGGATTGAAAAAAAATCATTAAAGGCGTGTTTTTTATCTTTTAGACATGAATTAATTTACATCGGATTTAAACTGTATAAACGGAAGCATCTTAGAGCCAAATATCAGTTTAAACAGACCTTTCCTTTCGCTAAGAATTGTGCAGACAAAAACTGGTAGTATTGGTCAGCTGACTAAAGGTAAGCTTCATAAAGCCATAGCAATAATGTAGTATTTCTAGCTTTTGATAATTAACAATCATTAAATATTAGTTATGATTTTGCCAGGCTAGAACTTAAAAATCTTCTGAACAATCATTTAATGTGATGGAGGTCATAATATGACAATTATAACTTGATTCAAAAAATATAATCACTATAATTTGCTCCTCTTTTGACTTTTGCATAGAAACAGCATAGATAAATAATAATGTTACAGGTTTTAATAAAGACTTATTTTCATAACTGCATTTTTAAACTTAACGTTTTTTTGAGAAATATTATGAGCCCTGAGTTTTCAGAATAATAAATATGAACGGCTTTAAATGATGCTTCAGCAAACACATATATGCCAGGATTCAACATCGATATTTTACTACATCATCACTGATCTGATAATTTGTTTGTTCTGCATGCTGTTTGACAGACAGGCCAGTAACGATCCTGATTTCTATGTTGGTTCTGTTGATGGCTATCCAAGTGAATTCTGCCTGCCGTAGTGAAGAGATAGATTGGGAATGATGTATGCTTCCTAGGGAAGGCAAAACAGGTTTGTTAAATTTCATGTAAGCATGTAAGACACACACTTTTACTTAAATACCAAAAGGCAATAGGAATGAGACTACTATTAATAATGAGCATGGTATTCATGGTTGTTGTTTGAATTACCTAAAGCGCATTGTTACACTCATAGATTGGGAGAATTCATCTACCATAAGGAGAATAAAACAAGTCTGGTTAAATAAGAAGTAAACGCATGGTATACTTGCTATTACGCAAGAATAAAAAAAAACATTGGAATAGTTCTGCTTAGAACTAAAACGTTCGGATGTTAGATGTCGTATATAATCAAATAATTGTACTAATACCATTTACAACTAAGTATATTGCTGTTTTATCGCATTAAAATATAATACCATGGCGACTGCTAGTTTTCCACCTACTAATATTACTACTATTATTACTACTACTAATACTACTACTACCACTACTACTAATAAACATATGTTAATATCGTTTATATATATTAACTATGGATTTATTGAATGTCCCACATCCACTAAAATAAGCCCAATTATAAGAAGTTTCCTTTAAATCCGCGATTCTTGCAAATGCAACAGTTATGCATTGTATGAAACGTGAACCATTAGGAACGTACCTAATCCAAGTGTTAGTCATCAGTAGAGTTACGAAACAAATTGCAACGTAAAATATGATAAAAGATGTTTGGCTTGTCTCAATTTATGCTTGAAGAGAATAACAATGTAGTCTTCATTCTCTCATTATTACTAGTTACCTATATTATTGCATTTCTTTGACTTTGGTTTAATGAGTTTGTTTGTCTGAAGATTCAGAACTTCCTATCGGTTTGCGTAGATTACAGTAATATCCACGTAGGACGCGAAATAAATATATTGCGAATTATAGTCGCAACATACAGTTTATGCGAAAGAGAAATGTGACCAAATATTTTCGGTTTAGTTTTGGAATCATTTAAATTTATAATGTTCCTGTTTTAAGTTTGCAAATGTGTTTTATTTTGGGCTTGTTTGTTTTGTATTTGACTTTGATAAAGACTCATTCAGAGTCGAAAGTGCTCGTGTTAAACTAATTGTGCACCGTTTCTTGATAGGCTATCTTCCTACGACTCTATAATTTTAAATTAAACAACAAAAAATGATTAAAACCAAACCGTTTTTTAAAATGTAAGAAATAATTTCTTTAACTTTGAACACAAAGTGAAAATTTACAATATATGTTTTTAATTAAATCGCCAATATTCATAAACGTTTTACCACACGTCCAAATGTAGAGTTTCCATCAGTTTATGTTCGTATTCCAAATAAGTTCAAATACTGAATATAGTGTTACGCCTTTATTTTTGATTAAGCTAATCTGGAAATAGTCTGGAATATGGAGATGTGCCAGTCTCATTTGCTCTCTGTTGGGCTTAGCTGTTATTCAAGCGAAGAAAAAAAAACATCATGTGGAAATAGAAGTTCCCGATTTTTCGAGCAATACTTTACTCTGGAATTATTATAAACGTTTCGAAGGAACTCTGGAAAACGCCATCTTTACAAACGTTACCGATCATGGAGAACAAGTTCATTTTCGGGTTTGAAATTTATAAGGAACTTTTCAATGTTTTTTACTTTTATTGACATCATGAATCTGTTCCTCTAACATTTGTATTTACGACATTATTAATTAATCAGTTAAACTAGTTGGGTTTGATTTCCTGCAACTTGAAAACAAACAAACTGTATGAACCTCTGATCTTTTTTAAATTATAATATAAGTGACACATGCTTTGAACTTTGCAAGTATCAAACCAGTTTCTGATGCTTCACATCAATGACAAATGGGGAAATCAAGAATGTGTATCAGCACGATCCCCACACACGAGAAAAAAGAAATGATATAATTAAATAACACTTAACATACGCATTGTTTAGAAGATAAACAAATCTTGAAAATTAAACAGAGAAACCACTCAAGAGACTGGTAATTTAATTTTAAAAATAGGGTTTGGGCCGTGCTGAGCTTGTAAGAGTTTCTATTAGCGTATCGTAATTAAAAGATTCAAATAATGAATTATCTATTATAGGGATTTTGTTTTTATAAGTGAACGAAAGAATGTTTGTTTAAGCTTTTTGAAAGTCAAATATAATTTGTTCACGGTAAACCTACAAACCATCCACACCAGCAGATTCTACATGGTCAGTCCCAATATGCAGGATCTTCTATAGACTCTGGGTAAATCTCCCATGTGCCTTCAACATTGGTTGCAAACTAAAATCTCTGATCTTATTGGAGGTTTGTTTATTGATATATTTAATTGACATTAACTCAAACGCACATAAACATAATGTTATATGTGATATTCGCATGGTTGCATAACACCAAATAATAGTAATGTGATTACTTTATGTGATTTCTTAGTATCAGGATCGGTGGCAGTCGGAATATTATTGCCTTTACCTTGCGGGAGTATTCATTTCTTTCACTGCAAATTCTTTAACAAGATATAAGGCTGTCATTAGTCCATCTGTAACTAACAATCCTTGCGTAGATCAGAAAGATGTTCCAAGTCAAAAAGATATACATGGATTAAACATACATTTTCAGTTACTAGACCTATGACAGGAAAGGGCCTGATAATTATATTTATCAGTATTCCTCTAGCTCCCACATGTAATAGTTACGCAATGGATAGGTCACTTGCGCCCCTGCTTAAAATCATTCAAACTTTATTGGTCAAACATAAGGTATTGATCAGAGTTATCTTTTAATTATTAATCCTCACTATCTTGATCAAGGAAATAAACGTGTCGTCGATCAGGACACACATCTTTATAGTTTTAAATTAGCTATTAGCGAAACTGAGGCAAGAGTCGTACATTTATTTATTGTGTTTTAAGCGACGGAGTCAATATGTGAATATGCTGATTATCGGTGGTGCATGGAACAAAAGGTGGTCACCAAAACTAAGTTGCAGTGTCGAATAGACTTATTAGTTTTAGTTAAGGCCAAAGAAACTCGATTGTATGGACGTTTATGGATTTGTAAGTCCTATCTTTGGATTTTGCATCATTTTAAATAGCCAAGTATTTCAAGTAGCAGCAGGCAGGGTGATCCCTACAAATTTTTGCTCGAATCCTTAACGAAAAATAAAGGTTCCTTCAGAGGCTGAAAAAGAGTCAATAGCACTAAACCAAAGTCTCTAACTAATTATATTTCCATACGGTGAAGTACCGGTAATTTAAATCGCCTGATAGTAGCTCAGTTTGTTATATATTATTGAAGTTATTTTGTCCTTACTTTGTAAGGCGATTTTGTTTACTCGTAAAGCGACTCAATTGTTGTCCTTCTAAACCGCCTGCTGCTACGTATGTATGTATAATATGTAATTTTTTATCAAAAATAATCAGCAGCATCCTAGCGGTTACCCTTCAATTGGAACCCCTTGATAGCCTGTGTGACTTTCATGGGGTCCTACATGGTCGTCTCTCTTATGACTTATTGTGCGGCACGCCCATGTTCTTTTTCTTTTGGCTAACATCCTTTCTGGATGTTTATTTTGGTGGTTCTTGCATGGGGCAGAGAGCTCAAGGCATGCTATTGATTATTTTAGGGAGGGGGTATGTTTTGCATATACACATCCCCTGGCGAATTTCTAATCGACGAAAGACGAAATATTAGAAATTCAGAAGACTGCTTAGGCATTGCGGTTTCGATAAATACCCCTCTGGAAAACCCCGGAGTGAAGGATGCAAAACGCACCCCCTACTACGTGGTTGACACAGTGAGGTATTTATCGAAACTGAAGGCTTTACTGGTTCTTGTTTTCGTGTTGCCTAACAATCAATTATTGTATCTGTATTATTAATAACATGAGTCTATATTGTATTCGATGTAGATCATCAACTCCCACCGTTGGTGGGACCACTGGACTGACAACAATAACAACAAAAAATAAACGACGTACATTAACGGGTAAATGTAAAAAATGTGGCACGAAAAAATATAAATTTATCTCCATGTCTGATTCAGGGATAAAGATAGGTGGAGATATAGTTCCATCATTAGGAAAATTACCCGGAAACAATGGGCTAAATATGCTGGTGAGAAACACCTCCCTGCATATAATTATTGTGGTCCTGGAACTAGACTTGATATCCGACCTGATGATCAAGATCAACCAAGACCAGGAGAGTATCCAGTAAAAAAATTGATCAAGCATGTCATATTCACGACGTTGCTTATAAAAGTAAAGATTTGCAGCAGCGACATTTTGCAGATGTAAAATTGATTCATGCATTAAATTCTATACCTAATAAATTTGTTAGAGAGAAATTCGCTAGTTTCCTAATAAAATCTGTTATGAAAAGTAAAATAATGCTACGGTTTGGTAATTAATTGTATAATTTTTTAATGGAATCTATTTAATATAGCCCAAGAGGGTATTGGAAAGGTAAATCAGCGATCAGTAAACTTGCTAAAGCAGCAAAAGTTTCACATTCTGTTGCTGCAAATTGGTTAGCACGACAGGCAATATTTCAAATTCATCTACCACCACCAAACAAAATTCAATATGCACATTTTGATGTCAGTGTTCCTAACGAAGTTCATGAAGCAGATATTTTGTTTTTACCACATGATACTATTAAAACACGTGGACGAAAGTCACGCACGTACAAATACGCATTGACTGTTGTTGATTTTGCAAGTAGATATAAAGAAGCTGAACCATTATCAACAAAAATTTCTACTCGAAACCAACCGACAAACACCAGTATCTTTTCCCAACCAGCTGTCATCCAAAACACTGCATTAAGAACATTCCATATAGCCAGGCACTGAGGATACGCATAATTTGCTCCGACGATGAAAAATTCCTAAAAAGGTCTGAAGAGCTGGCTAAACATTTAATTTACCGAGGCTACGACAAAGACCTGATTGCGGAGGCAATCCAAAGGGCCAAACAAACAAACCGTGATGACCTTCTCAGATATGGACAGAAAGAAAAGGTTGATAGGATACCATTTATTCTGACCTGTCACCCAGACAATCCCAAAGTAGGTAAAAGCATCGCAAACCACTGGCCAACCGTGCAATCGTCAGACATATTAAACCTAATACTTCCGAACAAACATGTAGTAGCTTACCGGAGACCAAAAAACCTAAAGGCCATCCTAGTCAGGGCCAAGCTAACGCCAATCGCTAGTCAAAACCAACCTAGTCAATCTGGACCCTGTGGCGATAAAAGATGCAAAACCTGTCAACATATGATAGAGACCAAGACATTCACTAGCACAGTGACTAAAGAAAAACTAAACATACATGGTCCAAACAAAACGTGCAAAACAGAGAATGTGATTTATCTCATCACATGTAAGATCTGTGGCCTTCAGTACGTGGGAGAAACTGAAAAGCTACACAAAAGGATAAACCTTCATAGATCTGATTGGATGACAAAAAAGCTGTACAGAAGCCCGGTCGCAGAACACTTCTCCACCCCTGGCCACACTTTCAGTGATATAATACTTATCGCTATTGCTAACGACCACAGCTGGAGTTCCGAAACCAGGAAGGAAAAGGAATCATACTGGATACGCCGCCTTAGAACATTGAAACCAAGCGGTCTAAACCAAGAAGACTAGAAAATGAAAACTATGCACTAGTAGAATTTAACATTTTCTAAATCTTCTTATTATCCTTCAATTTTTACTATAAGAATAACCGGTATAGAATCAAATATTCGGGATATAATCTGCGTTACATATGTACACAAAGTAAAAATAAATTGTCGCTTTGGCTTGTAGACTTTTAGGGAATTATACAACGTTTTCAGTTTCCGCAACTAGTCTATACAAGCTGGTTGTATTTATAGTTTTAGCACATGTGAAGACAGAAATGTAGAGGTTTACAAACACAACGTTTTTGTGTTTATTTGTTTGTCGTAACTATGTGTTGTATTTGCCTTTGAAAAAGACTCATTAAGAGTCGAAAGCGCTTAGGCTAGTTAGTTACTAGTTTCGTACTGTTCGTCGTCAGTTTATTGCATATATATATATATATATATATATATATATATATATATATATATATATATATATATATATATATATATATTTAGCACATGTGAAGATAGAAATGTAGAGGTTTACAAACGCAACGTTTTTGTGTTTATTTGTTTGTCGTAACTATGTTTTGTATTTGCCTTTGAAAAAGACTCATTAAGAGTCGAAAGCGCTTAGGCTAGTTAGTTACTAGTTTCGTACTGTTCGTCGTCAGTTTATTGCATCTATTTTAATTAATCCCTGACAAACGTGATCCCTTGGTGGATCCAGTACGCTTGAGAGGGTTGTTATTCGCCATATGATTTGTATTCTTTATATATATATATATATATATATATATATATATATATATATATATATATATATATATATATATATATATATATATATATATATATATATATATACATACATATGAACATGTGGTATGATATACTTATCTCTAAGATTTTAATTCTAAGGCCGGTACCATACACCCCATTTTGAACTCCTCTGTTGCCCTGCGACATCAGAGGTGTGTGAAGAGGTCACATGTAACGATTGTTTGAACATAATTATATATAAATGAATATGATTTTAGATTTTTGTTCACGGCACAAACATAAACTTTGGGAAATACCTACATCCAGTCGATTAAATTGGCATTCGTCGCTATCCTGGCTGTCAAGGAGATTAGAATCCGCACCCGCTTGTACCACAGCCACACGGTTTAACCACTGGACAATGGTCTTGTCTTACATAATACTGTTCAAATAGTTAATATATACGTAGCGTATGTCCCTTTGCACAGTGGAATTATGTACGAACAGTAGATACTGAATAAAAGTTATAGAATTGTAGCATTGATTTGATTTAATTCTCAAACATTATACACATACTCACATTGAATATTTTCTATTAGAGTTATCGTTCGTTTGTTTACAAAGACATAAATAACTTTGACCTGCCTGAATACTGCGTGAATGTTAGTAGGGCTTTATTAACTTGAATTTTGGGCAATAGAGACAAATATATGTACCATAATCTCTTCGTGCTGCACTGTTATTGTTTACTAAGACCTAATTGTTCGTGAATAACAGATAATTATGTAATACTTGTCTGGAAAACCATATATTCTGCCCGTGTCAAACATCGACTTAACATCACACTTATATGCAAAGGGAAATAATTATTTATTTATTTAACATAGATTCATAGCATACTTATCGCGCTTTGTTTACTTGTGAATCAACACTCAATTTAATAATATATCTATTATTAATAATGAATATTGGTGAACCACATTCAGCTAAATTAACTAGAGAGCGACTAGAGGCAATTAAGAAATATATACCTGTTCGTGATTCTGTTAAGGAATAATTAAAATCGCGTCAGGAATCTCAAGTTGAATTTGCAGAGGATACAAAACAGTTATTTAAACCTATTACTGAGACCACTAAAGGTATTCAAACTGTGTTAGAAAACAACAGCTGAAACAACTGACAAAAAGCAAAAAGAACTATGAAAACAAAAACAGATTCTTGAAAAACTTCCAGACGAAATAGCTGCTGCGATGGCAATCCCGGAAACATTCGAGGATACAGACCAGGCAGAAGGTGATACTCAACAAATACCAGGACAAGCACGAGTCAGGGTTAATCTATATGATAAATTTACCAAAAATACCATTAATGATATCAGACAGATCAACAATGTAGAACAGTTGGCAAACTTTGCTGTCAGAGGTTATAATAATCGAAAACAATATTTATAACCTGAATATGCTGATGATGTTATAAGTCATGAAAATTGGTACAAATGGATATTTCACATTCACTATAACGTTGATCAAGCTCGAAACAACGATCTAAGATATATTGAATATATTCATGCAATAGATAGTTATATTGACTTCATGCAATTACCGCCAGAACAACAACAGCAATTGATAAAGCAACAAAAACAAAAAAGAACAAGAAATGATAAAACAGCAAAAGGAACCAAAACCATTTAAGCAGTCACTTCGTGATTATCCAGTACCACCAAAAATACCTTCAAAACCAATTAAAAAATCACCACCGAAACCAACTGAAGAGGAAGATGAAGTATTTCTAGACCGTACTGCTGTAACTGGAAGTGGTCTAGGTATTGGTCTTATTGCTTGTACCAATAATGTTCTTGCTGACATTAAACGAATAGAAATTATGATTGGAGGAAAACGAGATGGTAATAATTCCCCAGAAATTATTAATCAAGCAACAGACATTTGTAAAAGATTATTAACAGGCGGTATCATGAACATTGATGGGTATCAGTCTCTCATTAATGAAATCGCCGATGATTATTATAGTGACTAAGTCACCAGACTAAGTATATAATTAAAAATAATGACTATTTAATAAAATGATAGTACATAGTACTCAACGTGGACCAGCTATGGTCAGGGCAATTAACTCTCGAATACCGATTGACAGGGCAACCAACGGAGATGGGTTAGGTGATATTGTTCAGAGTCTATTTAGAAGAATAGCCCCAAAAATCAATACCAATTGCAAATCAGCTGGGTACGAAAGCTATTGATGTTGTTCGTGAAAAAGGTATAGGTGTTGCTGGTAATATTGCTAGTAAAGCATTCTCGGCTATCAAAGATAGACTAGCACGATTAATACGCAGACCTCAAGCAGTACGACCTCAACTAGTAAAATTGCCCAGCACTGAAGTGATGCCCGCAAGTGTAAGTAAAACAATAAATCAAGTCGCTAATCAAAACCTGGCGGATTTAGTTGATGTCCCAATGTCGGAATAAGAATAAATATAACCGCAAGTCTGATAGCAGGACGTGGTCTCACTTCCCGAAGTGGTTTTCATGTTAGACGATACTAATTATAATAAATATGTTTAAACGTATAAGTGATCCTGCATTTGACATGGAGGCACCAGTTCTCAACGATGAGTCTGTGCGTGATTATCAGTATTATTCTTATGACGCCCGAATTCCAGATCAGCGTGGACGAATCTAATTAGAGGTTCAGGATACAAGCAACAACACATTCTGATGATAATGATTTGAATGCAATAAATAATCTGACAAAATCCCTAATTTCTTAAATAACAAACATATTTACTTCATCTTATTTCCCATTCACATCTTCAAAGAAGAAAAACTTGATGCCATACTTTCTAGGTAAGGGAATCAGTGCACCAAAACTTGTTAGTCTTAAAATTGTTCAGGGTCTTTTCCACAGACCCTTTATCTTTGTTAATGATTTTGCTAGCCAAAAGCTTTGGCTTCGTATTATCTGTGATTAAACTTATACAAGCTTATGCTTGAAAACGGAATGGTTTGACAAAAATCTAATTAAGCCAAAACATATTAAGCCATTATCATACTACAGTTTTCCCTAATAAACTGCATTTTTTCAGTTTCATTCATTTTGGTTTCATCATGAATTTAAAATAAAAATGGTATATTTCTTCCCTTCACTTGTCCTCAAAAACTTATTTTGTATTTGTTTGGGCAGGAGCAAAAGAGTCTGCATTTCATCCTCAAATTTGTGTTTCATCGGGATGTGTTGGTTTAGCTTATTTAACTGATTTGCTCCTGAAACAACTACTCTGGTAAAACTCCAATGTTCTAAGAGAGGCTGGAAGCACAAAATAATTATCTTTTCGTGCTTCAAAAACATTTTAAGTTCCTATATCAGAAAACAGACAAGATAAATTAGCCCCATTGCTCAATCCAAATGAGGTTACCGTTAACTCATACGACGATGTTCTGCCATGAAGTAAACATTTTTTCTTTTCTAACACTACTTGATCCTTTCATTAGTATGAAAAGTTTAATCTAATCTGAAGTAGATTCGTATATCGACAACTAACATTTATATAGAACAATCCATATTGTGTTGATTTATGCAATATTGTCAACAAACACGTGTACTGAATTGTTTTCTACAATATTGTCATCAGTAGCATACAACTGTGTAGTTGTTTACACTGTACAGTACATGTCCTCAGATTGGCTTGGTTTTTGGTCCGCAAGAGAAACTATCAAGAGGTTACTAAGGAGATGAAGTTATTCACAGGGACCTAAACAAATGCGTGTTTGCTGTTGCAGCAGCAACCTCAAATAGTTGTAGAACAATGTATCAGTTGGGACTTGCTGGTTGATCGCATAAACAATTAGAACAAAATAGACCTGTTCAATTTGGGAGCAAAGGTATTTGTTGACAGATACCTTTCTTAAGTGTATTTTTATATTGACATCAACGTAAATATAACAAATTTGATAGCTTATATTCTTAAATAATGATCACCTATATTGTGTAGTTCTTTCGTTTTTTCCTATTTCTTAACCTAGTCATGGGCAGCTCCAAAATGTACAGAACATGCCCATTCAAAACATTTGGTTCATTAAATATTGTTTTGACACATGAAGATAATAAGGTGCTTAAGTGATAATTATACAAAAGACCTGTGCATTTTTTTCTGACAAGTCTAATTGGAAAAAAAGGCAGCAAACTTGCTTTGTAAAATCTCAACATATTATGATGAAATTTGGCTTTCTGGATCAATGCTGATTATCTGCAAATTGAAGAACAATAAATATGCCTAATCAATGGTACAAAATGCGCCAGGGGTATTCAGTTTGTTTTGTTGCATTATGCTAAAGACTATAATAAGCCTTACTAACTCTGGTACATTATTAAATGAGACAAGGTTGGGTAAGACCTGTCAACACTAAGAAGATCATCTCAGTAAGGAAGCTATTTTTCCCTGTTTGTCCAGTGTTCAGTAATGTAAAACAAAATATCATGAACTGCCATTAAAGCTGAAAAATGTAAAATTTAAAAAGTTCACTATTCACAATTAATGCAGTAATGGTAAACAGGAAAGTTTGTCGAGTGCATGCAGACCTTATTTACACCGCTAGTACAGCTCCTCAAGCTTCATTTCCAAGCCTTATGCAGCTCCATATGTTTTAGCTATCTCACAACTGGACTAGTTAATAAAAATCTTTTCAATTTCACTTGAGGAGGGCAATGAAGTAGACTCAAAAATGTCTCTTTTTGCTTTCATTCAAAAGTATTTTAATTTCCTTTTATTATGTTATACTGACAAGGCTTACATTCACTTTTGTCTGCAACATGTATTGCTTGTTGGTAGCCATTTTAGTGACAATTCTTTTATCAACAGTTTCATACTGATGCCTTGTATGAAAGATATATTTGTAGTGAATAGCATCTGATATATCATTTTAAAGTCAAACTGGTTATTTATCTAGCTCCACCAAATATAATATTAATCATTGAACTAAATTAAACTTGGATTAGTCAATTATTTGGAATATTACAACAATTGTATTTCCATAGTTTTGCTTTAACTCCATTAGTCCATGTAGTATGGTTAACTTAGCAAGGCTTATGGTAAAATTATAAGGGTTGGCAAGTTTTAAGTGTTTATGGTTTCCAACAAAGCCATAAAAGTCCCACCTACCTGTAAGTGGGTACAGTGTAACAATGTTTACACTGATTACCAAATCAAATAAATTTTAAACTAATGAAGCTAGTAAAAAAAAAACAACAGACAATCATAAATAAATATCCACTACAGTGTAATGATCATGGTTTTGATAACCAACCATATATGGAAAAACTACATGATAAATTACAAGTCACAATCAAATGTTAAGTTTATATAATGAATCGCTATTATGAAAATTAATATTGTTAATACCGATAATAATTTGTATGGACCTAATTAAATTATGTCTGAAAGTATAAATTTGAGTAGTAAGTTATAATCGAGCAATATCCAAAGGTTATAAGGCACTTAAATATTATTTTGCCAACAATATTTTCAAGTCCAAAATCATAAATTAAATATGGCAGTTGCCATGAGCGCTCTAATAATATGACCCATCTCTAATAACATGCTTCATTTCAATGTCAAGAACCATAACAACACTAGAGTTGCTGTGTTTCTTATAAGAATAAACCCCTTTTGTTCAATTATAAACTGCCATGCTGCCCTAGATTTTTATAACAAATTTTCAATGTTCAATGGGAGTAAGGATTTTAGTGCATACACCGAATCAAGGTATAATTGTCTTTTACAATATTCTTGATATACAATGGGATATCTTTGACTAATAGAAAAACAACACGAACTTCATTAGCTGCTAAAACTATGAACTGACCATCAAAGACCTATGTGTCATCTTGGTAAGTGAATAACACTTTAGCTGTTCTTTGCTCACGTACACTAGCATTATGCATTACTGGTAAAACATGTAAAGCAGCATCAAAGAAGAACGTCAAAAGTCCAAAGATTAACTGCATAGAGCAAGACGTGTTTCAGATGCTTATAAACATCAGCAACGCTGATCTAATGAGTATGCAAAACATTGATAGAAATGGTTAACATCATGACCTGGAGCAGAACAATTCTAAACAAGCTCAGAAGTCACCAGTCCTGGGTGTGTATCCTGTGTCCAAATAAAATATTTCTTTCTTTGAGCACTTAACCACAATGGTGTTTATCATCTTTTGTTCATGTATAAACTACGCTTACTATATGGCAAATAATTAAATAAATATAAGTAATTTCAACTCATACAGTTGTTGTGTAAGTAAACTATTACAAAAAGTTGTGCTTTCATTTTGGTTGATAAAGTATGCTAATGTATTTAGATAAAAGAAAATGAAGCTCAAGTCCAAAATCAATATTCTCATTTATCCCAAGCGAAATTTGTGCACCAAATTGACACTATGAGACTTTCATTAAAAGGATAAAGCCCACTAACATTTTTTCCATCCACCAATGAATGAATTCTATCTGATTACGGTTGGTAATTGAATCATTGATTGATTTATACCAGACGTTTGGCATCAAGTCTGATTTGATAATATACCGGTTACATACCATATGTTTTCCTCCTGTCTATGCAATTGTTGGCATTTGATCTGAAAATAACGGAAAGGTAAAGTTTGCAACTTTAATTGAATTTTCTTAACACAATAGATGTTGTCAAATCCTGAACTGAGTTTCCCAAAGTCCATGTGAACACTTAATTTGACATTGCACAATGGAACAAATATGGTAAAATAGCAAACTAAGTTCCAATGTGTACATTCAATTAGATATTGCTCTAAGGAATAGTTGTGGCCAAATGGTGAACTAATACAATCTTCGAAATAACCAACCAGGTACCAATCGATCTCAATAACCAATTTCCTGGTTACCAAGTCAAATAGATTTATAATAAAATTTTGAACTTGAACTGCCTTCTTGTACGTTCATAATGCCACCCCGCCTCCAAAGCATACAATTTACTAAATTTTTGGAGGTGCAAAAGAGCACTATCTGAGGATAGAAAGATAAGTCTATATGTTACATGCCATAATTATAGAAAACCATATGCAGAAAGTATTTATAGTAGTGATACTTACCAGAACTCCAGTTAGCTAAACTTCTTGTCACAAACAGGCTAAATCCATGCGGATTAGAACCAGAATTCAGACACAAAAGAGAATAATATATTATTTGTTAACAACATTCGTTTTAACTAATCTACTACACATTTTTATCTTTTAGTATAAAGTCACATCCACTAATTCTGAATGCCTTATTACATCACTGCAGAATTCCTCATTAAAATACTGCAATAAAAACAAATCAAGATGTGTCTTATTTTATTATCAATTGCTTCTATAAAAAAAAACCTTGTTGCTCAGTTCTTTAATATTTTTGAGCCGTTTCACAAACCTATAATTAACACTACCTAAATTATTTACACAGAAAACCTTCGTATACAAATGAAAACATAGACACCCCAATGACTATTTGCTTTCACATGTAGCCCTTCTGAAGCATATTGAAGACAATTTTAGTTATATGTCATTTTAGGCTTTATCACCTTGAAGATATTAACTATCATATTCTTCCTTTCATCATATGTTTGTACTTACTATATTTCGACACGTGTGTTTTATCTTTCCAAATTTCGATTAAAAGTTACTTTTCTGTTTTCACATGTCCCTCTCCCTCCCTCTTTCTACCCATTAGCTTTATCTGGTAAAGGTAAGGTATAAGTTTGCATTAAGAAACTTTTCCCTGCATGTATTTCAATATATTGTATATTATTACGCACCTCTTGAAAGTGAATCTGGAAGTTAGGCTGATAAATTGGATAAAGTATGTTTTATTCATTAAGCAAACCTTAAGCACTTACCATTTTAAAAGTAAACATACAGTAAAACTGAATTGTTAGAGCCATAATTTAGAAAATCTAGGAAAATAACAATAAATATGCTGGTCAATATTTTTGGTTTCTGTTTAAGATTTCTTGTCTTTTTTGAACGTATGATTACTTACACTGGAACGTCAACGTACGCGATTGAAACTCCAAAAATGTATTTCAACTGTTTTCAGGAGCATTGCCGATAGAGGTTGAAGGAATCGTGAACAGAACTGGTTGCATGGTAACAGGAACAAAACCGGAGGATTGTTGCCCTAAAAACAGCACCAATATTATACGAATAAAAAACTGTAGCACTGACTACTTTCTAGACAAACAACCTGGATGCGATGAGTGGTATTGCATAGGCATGATAGACACAAATCATTACTGTAATGTGTAGTTTATTTTGGGACTAAAGAATTCTGAAAATGCTTATTTTGTGCTGGTGAGGAGGAAGGCAAATATAATGCCCAGGATAAAATGTATTATTCCTGCTGTTGCAAAATATAGAAAAAATTCAATATTTAAAATGAATATGTATGCATTTGTAACATTCAATTTTACAGATTCCAATTTGCCGTACCCGACGACAACAACTTCGAGAACGACTACAATTAGTGGTAAATATATTTTTCTTTGTTTGAAACTTGTAAAACCTTAACTGCATTTCATTGGAAAAATTATTTCTCGAAACATTTGGCCTGATATAGACAATATTCAAACATAAAATATATATTATATTGCATGTAAAACAATATATATATATATATATATATATATATATATATATATATATATATATATATATATATATATATATATATATATATATATATATATATATATATGTATGTATATATATATATATATATATGTATATATATATATATATATATATATATATATATATATATATATATATATATATATATATATATATATATATATATATATATATATATATATAATATATATAATATATATACATACATATATAAATATATATACATCTATATAGATATATATATATATATATATATAAATATATATATATATATATATATATATATATATATATATATATATATATATATATATATATATATAATGATCGATATAAAATTTTGACTAAAATAAAAAGTTTTCAAATTTTGCAGATTTGTTAGCGATAAATTGTGTATCAGTAGATTATAATCATTATAATAATTTGGGTCCTGGGAAAAGGTTGTAACGCGGTAGACTTATCTTTATCAAAACGTATCGCGATTCTTACCGCGGATTACCGCATAAATATTAGGGCCCAACCAATCAATGTCTACGGGCAAGAGCCTCGCACTTTTCGTTTATTTTCTTTGTGAATAACTGAAAAATATTTTGCTCTGATATATAACCAAATAACACTATCATTATACAGATGATATTTTTAGTAAAGAATATTAACTTCTAATAAAATAAACTCATGCAAAGAAAAACACCATCCCTCCATCCTCCACTTCCACCCCCGGTAATTAAATGACCATTACCTTACAAAAGATTCGTTTACTGTTTGTATATCAGATTTAATATAAGTTGCAATCTATGAACTATAATTTTAGCAGAATGACTAAGCTTACACTGTAGTTGATACTGTAAAAGATATCATGCCGACATTAGAACCTGTTGATGTAAATAGGAATTGTCAATATCGAAGCTTGCAATTGTCAAGCTACACCATTTATATAATAGGCAAGGTTGGTGTGTGTGGTATGCTAACTCCTGGGCAAGATATTTATCAGAGACGGCCGGAAAAAAATTAATCACGTATACTCAACAAACGAGAAAATACTCAGTGGACTTGACTAGTTGCATATGTACCAGACAGAAAATATGTGCTTTCTCAGATGATTAGCATGTTTATACAGGAATCCATATATTTATCACATTCACATACGCAAAAAAATAATTAAAGAATGATATTTGGTTCATTTTCTTTTAATCCGAAATTTTACTGAAAGGTGGATTTTGCCTTGATCTGTTGGCAATACCTTTAGCAACATATGTCCTGATGTAATTAAGACATCTTAATTTGTCACAGGTACAAACGTTTTGCAAAAGAAAGATTAACGTTTTCATCCATTGTGGCATGAATAAACAAAACACGCTCTTGCTATCATTAAAGTCGTAACAAAATTCCTTAAGAACTTCTGTACATTCCATAGTGACTGAAACTACCAACGTGCCAGTACGGCGCAAAATTACCGTGGTACGTACCACACGAAACAATCACAGCGGTAAACTGGTACACAGGTAATATTGCTATCCTCTATTAGATTAACTTGTCACGATTAAAATGTTAGATTATATTTTTTAAAAAGGAATTCATACGTTTCTTAAACATTAACAAGTCTTTCTTTCATTTATAAAACATTTTTATGTGCAATCAGATTCATATAGATTCATTTTCTAGATCCTCTCAAATCCAGAATTGGTATAGAACTCTTCTTTTGTAATATATTTTATGCTAGATTTTGCCATTGTCGTACTGTCATAATGTCACATAAAAATACCGTTCCTCTCTAATGCCTGAGTGTGTATCTCGCTCTATAGTGTGTATCAATCTTGTTAATTCGGTATTAGAATACATCTACTACTTTGAGGAACATATACGAACCGCGTACCGTAGCAGGTCATGTTCATGGGTGTCATGATAGTAGTAGGAACAAATGATGTTTCTGTCCCAAAGACCTTTTCCAACCCTTGTTAACCAAATACAAAATCACCATCTCAGATACCCCACCCAACCCCATCTAAAAACGACTTTTCCAAAATCAGAAGGCTGGTCCTGGCCAAAAGACCTTTCCCATCACCCCTCACAAATCTGGGAGACACCTCGACCCCATCCCGAAACAGGAGACCTTTTCTAACCCTAGGAGACTGTCGAATGTTCAAACATTATTTGTATTGTTCACACAAAATTGCATAATTTTTATAATTGTTTTCATACCTGCTGACCCTCATGGGTAGGATATCCGTCAAGAGTCTGTTAGTAGTACGAAACTAGCATATTAAATCATCCATATCATATTGTATACCACGAAAGATCATATTGTATACCATCTAATCAAGTAATTGTTTGGTAGGTGATACTAGCCATTTTGCAAGAATGTTTCTTAGTCGTGAGTCGAGTCCTGATTTTGTACACGCTGTTGAAAGAGAAATACCAACTTCGGATATCATTAACAAAATTGGATTGAATTATGCTCCACTTACAATTATACCAGTGTCCATCATCAACAAAGGTAAACGTGACATTATTCTGAGTATATTGTCATATTATTTTATAACATTTTTTCTCATGCACCAACGTTTTATTATGATAATATTTGCAAAATTGCATTAACGCTTCCACATCTTGCTTTGGAATTTTATGCCAAATTTTATTAACATCAACTATACTTTCTTCTTTATACAATAAGAGGTTTTATTAAGTGATTAAATGTGGTGCGACAACAAATTCCAGACACCACCAGTAAGAAGCTGCAGTCAATCATGTATTAGTTGTCTTCCAAAAGAAATGTTCACCGTCTTTATTTAGCACTATAGACGCAGTTCCAGAACAATAATTGTTTCAATGACGCTATAGATATGTAGTAAAAATCTTAAACTTTACACTGCTAAACACGGACAGCCTTTACGCAACAGTGACCTTGGCAGCATCTTTGAAAACGTTATTTTGCTGTGATCATGTTGCTGATCTTGATACTATTGTACATAGAATATTTTTTACTTGTTTGTGAGGAATTTTGATCAGATTCGTTTTGTTCTAAACGATTAACGATTCCACTGACAATATCATTATTTTTTTGCTAATGTCAGCGAATTTTATATCAGTTTATGGACTTCCAAAAAATTAGTAAGATGTACTATTTATGTTTCTGCAAAAAATTAAAAAAGTTTGTACGTGATTAGAAAAATCAATCTTAAATGTGACCACCTCATTATTCATTGTTACTAACGAGGTTGCTATTGGAACTTCTTTATCCTCGACACATTTCTTCGTTGCAGCACAAAAATCAGACTCTGGCCTTCTAAGATTATACGTGCAGTTATTAATGTTGAGATATGCACACATTATACCAACGCGCAAAAATACGTATTTAGATACTGGATTATTTTTGTTACAGGTGTCCGTATATGCGGTAGAGTCTCCATGGCCTGTAATTTTGTGTGGTTGATAATTATGTTACTGGTAAATAAATCACCAGCTCGCCTGACAAAATCGTTAACTGACGTACCAAAAGCTTATATTTTACATTGATCAGCAAAAGTATATATATGTGTGTGTGTATGTGTGTATGTGTGTGTGATCAACAAGCGTAGTAGGGTTTCACAAAAGTAATTCTGACAACTGTACATTACTTGTTTTTAACCGTTTCTTAGATGATCAAGAGTTGCATTTCAGGACAAGTTTAAATGCTGACTCCGGTCGATGGATCTCCTAATGTTGTTCCACATTTCGTGTAATAGCTCGTTATGCATATCATCCTTCATAAAATTGTCAACATTAGTCTCTTTTATTATGACAAAAATTATATAACAAAAATGGTAAAGATACTAAATTTTGATGCCAAGTTATTAATTCATCATACATAATAACGAACTTACAGATTGTCATTATATTATTGTAGGTAGCACAGGATTTGGTAAAACAAATATGTTATTAAATCGTTTGCTCGATGATAGCTTTAACTACGATAAGTTATATATTTACACCATTAACCCGCAACATAAAAACTACGAGCTCTTGAGCGAGTATAACGATAAATTTCATGACGAACTTGACGCTGTCGTGATATATTTTGATTATATAACCAGAAGAACTAATTCCAGTGAACGAACTTGATGCCTCCGAGTATAAAATAATTGTATTACGCTAAACAAGAAGGAGTCGAACAAGATCAGATTTTATTTTTGATTATCTTGTAACAAAAGGAGCAGCAGGAATGGTGAACAGACCGCTTTGTCCGAGGCCGTATTGTTTAAAATTAAATGTTCCCATGAAGGCTAAAAGAAAAGATTTTGCCTAAACAATAAGACTTTCTCTAATTGACTGGATTTTTTTCGACTTTTCATATGCTCGTCATAAGCGTTGGCCACTGCCACTGTCTGTTATTATAGTCATGTTTCCACTCTCGTGTGTTATGACTGGTTAGAGCCCTGAAAAAGGCTAGCGGCCTCTCCTCCTTCCGAGGCAGGGCTCACCCGTGTCTCAGTGCTTGACACATTTCTTGCCCCGGCGCGTGGGCTTGATACCCTCCCCCCCCCGATGGTTAACCACCTTAGCCGGACAACACCTTCCGATGTTGTTGCTATCTGAGGAGGTGCATAGCCCCAGTGCTGGGCTTTTAGTCTAGTGCTTGACCTTTATACTGACGACCTTAACAGACCTTTTTGTAATTCATATCAGCAGTCAGAGTGCCAAGACCCACGGACTCGGAAAAGGCGAAGGAAAGGGCCCAACAAAGGGCGGTGTCTTGGTTTCGTCCTCCATGAATGTGTTGTGTTCCCCTTCCTTTACCTTTCCTTTCCTGTGTCATGCTTGCCCTAGGCCACATAGTATTTGTGGCTTTGAAAGTATATTCTTTTCATTGTGTTTTATGTGGCCCAGGGCGCTTCCTACTGCATTCCCTCGGTCCTGGTATATGGCCCCTATCCTAAGCCTGTGTCTTTTTCTCCATTCTTCTTGCCCCAGGGGCCTCCTCGTCTTCTTTCTTTTGCCAGAGTGGCCCCTAGGTTCCTCTTCTTCGTTCCCCAGTGACTTAAACGGCAATGGATGCAGTGTTGGCACTCTTGGCGGTCAAGGTTTTTATAGGGGTGTCATACTCTGCCCGTTACCTAAGGGGGGATGGGGTTTTTTTTCTTGGTTACTTGACATGATCAAATGGAGTTCTTTTAAGGGCCAGTAGAGAGTTGTTTTCCTAAAGTGAGCTCCAGCCAAATTGAGCCCAATGTTTGGCATATGATTATTACAATCTTTCCTTCTCTTCTCCTGCCCTTAAAACGACAAGAGAGAAATTATGGTTAGGTTTTTGTTTTTTTGTATGGTTAGGACTTGGGCCATCTGTTTGTAGTGCTACAGTGGTTCCCTGTGTATGTGCTTTTTGTAGGGGTAGTGAATGGGGATTGTTGATTTTGAGGTTTTTAGATTGTGAATCATCCATCCTCTTGATGGCAAATAATTACAAATATTAGTTTTTAAAAAATAAAATATTTTAATTATAAAAATGTCTTTCTGGATGTTCCGGCTTCCATTTTTTTGGCACTGTTATTCACGGTATTTGGTTGAATGCTGATTATCCTATGTTTGTTGTATGTTCACTTTTTCATTGTAATTTCAGAATTGTACTTATCATACATATTTTATTATTTTATATGTATGTTTTCCATCCTTTTCGGACATTTCGTCTTTCCCTCGTCTTCTTTTTTCCTTCCTCTCGTATGTATAATTATTCTCTTTTTCCTTCCTCATGTTCTCCTGTCTTCTTCTTCTTCCTTTCCTCATCATCTTCTTTCTTCCTTCCCTGCTTCCTTCTTCCTTCCTTTCCCGTCTTCTTCTTCCTTCCTTCCTCGTCTTCTTCTTTCTTCTTCCCCGTCTGCTTTTTTCTTCTTTCCTTTTTCTTTTCTTCTTCTTTTCCTCGTCTCCTTCTTCCTTCCTTCCTCGTTTTTTTCTTCCCCCTTCTACTTCTTTCTTCTTCCCTTGTCTTCTTCTTTCTTCTTCCCTCATCTTCTTCTTTCTTCTCTCTTCCTTTCTCATCTTCTTCTTCTTTCTTCTTTCTTCCTTCCTGGTCTTCTTCTTTTCCTTTTCCTGCATTTTGTTGTCAAGGTGTTAGGTTGTAGGTTAGTGGACATCTCTATCCCCTAGTTCCCCACCGTAATACTTCGGCTGCCTTTTTACCTACCATTAAGCTTAAGCTATATTTAGCTGTTTGTGGCGAACGTGATAGAAAACATCAGTCATTTTGAATACTGTTTTATCTTAGTTTTTATTTTTTTTTGTTGTTGTATCTCATTCTCTGATTACCCGTGCCTGTTCTGGTTTATTTGTATTTTTAGATTTCATTAGATTTTTGAATTTGCTGCAAGTAGTCGATTATGTTCATATGTGAAGTCTGAATGATTTTGTTATATTTATGTTGGAAGAAACAAGAATATGTGTATGGTGTCTTAATTTTGTTTTGTTGGTTCTGAAAAATGATACTTTGTGGATTGTAGTGGGTGCATTCGTTAAAGATATGCTCAAGGGTTTCAGGCAAGTTACAGTGTTGGCAGTTAGGTTTGTTTCCCTGTTGTTTTTTGAGATATTTACCAATGCTTCTATACAATTTGGTTTTGCCTGTTCTGAGTCTATTAATTAGGTGGTTTTCCCTGAAGTTTGGTAGAGATTTCCATTTGATGTGGCGGTCGACTTTGTTTTGAATTGAGTGAAGTTGTGTGTGACTAGAGTGTTCGTCCCACTGCATTTGCCACTGGTTATCGATGAATTTTAGGATTTGGGATGATATTTCATGGGTACAGTACCCAATGTCAATTCTATAATTAGTGTCAAGTGCTTCATTGGCAGCCTGGTCCGCTAAATCATTCCCTTAAAGTTGAATATGGGATGGAACCCATAGAAATTCGATATTTCTCCCCTGTTCAAGAGCTTTGCGCAGGCTGTATAGTGTGTTTTCTACCAAATTAACTCTGTTGATTGGTTTGGTTGATTTAATCGGTTGTAGTGCACTGAGCGAGTCGCTTATGATGAGATGTGATGTTTGACTCTGCGTAAATGTCCAGTTGATGGCATGGTTAATGGCCCAGAGTTCAGCTGTGAAAATTGAGCATCCGTCGGGGAGTCTGACCTTAACTTTATAGTGTTTTGAAGGTACGACTACTGCAGCTACTGTTTTGTTTTCTTTCTGATTTTTGGAGCCATCCGTATAAATATGCGTATGTTCTTTGTACTCTATGTTTAATAGTTCTTGTATGTGTGTTACGAGCTTCCATTGGTTGTCTTTTTTGTTTCCCCTCCCTATTAATTGGAAGTTGATTTTAGGTGTTGCATTCCGCCATGGGGATGGATCTTGAAATAATCTTGTTTCAGCTTGTAGGTTGAGGTTTGGATTTTGTTTGATTATTTTATGGACACGGTGGAAAGCTGGGGGTTGTTTGACCCATTTTTGGCGGAACGCTACCCTACTTTTGTTGAAAGCCTGTCTACTAGGGTTGTATTCCGGTAGGGTGCTGACTCTGGCTGTATATTTTAGCAAAAGCTCTGTTCTTCTTAAGTTCATGGGTGGTTCTCCGGTGAGTACTTGTAGTTCTCTAAGGGATGTATTGGTGAGAGTTCCAGTACAAAGTCGAAGTGCTTTATACTGAATTGAATCTAGTTTTTTTAGTTATGTTTGCTCTGCAGAGTCATATGCTTGACAGGCATAGTCCAGTTTGTATCTTAATACTGTTCTGTAAATTTTGAGCATAGTGTCTTGGTCTGCCCCCCACTTATGGCCTTTAATGTGCCTAATAGGTTGAGATCTTGTCTGCAGTCTTCTATAAGTTTATTAATGTGAAGTTTCCAGGTGAGATGTCTGTCAAAAGTGGCGCCTAGAAATACAGTGTGGGAGGTAAATTGCACCTTCTGTTGGTTTAGGTACAAAGTGGTTTTTTTTATTTGTCTGGTGTTTTTAGGTGAAAAGAGAATGGCTACAGTTTTGACCATATTGATTTTGAAGCCCCAGTTATTTGACCAGTTTGAAATGTGATCAAGACTATTTTGCAATTGGTAGGTGTAAATGGGGCTTTTTGGATTTCCGGCTTTCCATAGACAGCCGTCATCCGCAAATTGTGATAATTCTACTATTGTTGTAATGTTATTTGATAAATCATTGATCATAAGGTTAAACAAGATGGGATTAATGACACTACCTAGTGGTGTCCCATTTTCGAGTACTTGTTCAGCCGAGTATTTTAACCTTAAAAGTTCGTTTATGAAGGAACTTCTGATCCACTGGTGCAAGCGCCCTTTGATGCCAAATTTATTGAGTTTCATGATAAGACCGTTTGTCCATACTAGGTCAAATGCCTTTCCGAAGTCTAGGAAAATAGCAACGAGGTGTCGCTGCTTCGAATCTTTGTTGTTGAAGGCTAATTTGATGTCTGTTTCTAGGCGTAATATTTGATCAAGTGTAGAGCGGTTTCCTCGGAATCCGCTTTGATTCTCAGTTATGAGTTCATTGTATTCCAAGTGATGTTTGAGACGATTCACTATCATAGATTCCATTACCTTACATAGGGTGATAGTGAGTGAGATTGGCCTGTACTATGCTGCAAGGTGTGGATCTTTGTCATTTTTTGGTATGGGGATGACTAGGGCTTTCTTCCATGTTGAGGGTATTTTGCCATTAGACCATATTTGATTGATATGGTGTAGAATAATGTTTTTCATATTGGTTGGGAGATTTTGGTACATTGCATAACCTATAGTGTCATCCCCAGGGGAAGATTGTTTTTTATGTTTAAGGGCTATTTCGAGCTCTGGGAGGGTGAAATAGTCGTTCATGGGGTCTAAATTACACGTACCTTGTGCTGTCATATCAGTGAAAAGGTGGGGGTGACTGTTTTCTAGGTTTGTTTTCTGTTTGAGGAAGCTCTGTGTGTGGTTTGAAGTTTTACTTGCTTTCGCAAAGTGTTGAGCAAGCGTGTCTGCCTGGGATAAGTTGCCAATGGTATTAACTTTTATATGTTTTGTTTTCCTTTTCTTGCCATTGATTGCCTTAATTTTATCCCAAATTTGCTTAGTTGGTGTTTTGTTGTTTAAACTCGAGCAAAATTCCCTCCATGATGTTTCTTTGGCAGATTTAAAGGTTCTCCTAGCTATTGCTCGAGTTCTTTTATATTCTATGTAATCTTTAATTTCCTTACTCCTATTGAATTCATTTAATGCTCCTTTTTGAAGCTTAATTGCTTGTTGGCATTCTTTTGACCACCAGGGGAGTTTGTACCTTTTCCCTATCCCTTTTGTTTTGGGTATTGTTTGTGCTGCTGCATTTAGGATGCTTTCAGTGATGTTTTGAAAAAATCAGTCCTCACTGTCGTCCTGTAAGTCTCCTAATTTAACATTTTGTAGTATTGACCTGAAAGATTTCCAGTTTGCTTTATATAGGTTCCAACTAGGTGTTGTTGGTCCTGTTGTTGGGGGTCTTTGGGCACGTAGCCCGATTTGAATTGGGAAGAGGTCGCTGCCCATAGGAGATTGCGTAAGTACCTCCCATTGGGTGTCCAGTATAATATCGCGTGTAGTTATGGTTAGATCTAGTATGGATTTGTTGCCTGTGTGGGGACACATTCTAGTGGGTATGCCATTGTTTAGAATATTTAGATGTAGTTTGTCAATTAGATTATATATTTGTGTACCTCGTCTATTAGTTCTGCTTCCTCCCCAAGAATGGTGATGGGCGTTGAGGTCCCCACATACGATGGTGTTATGCTTATTATTGTCAAATCTGCTTTTGAGGATTGCAGTGGGGTCAGTGTGGTCCGTTGGTGGGATATATATGTTGTAAATATTGTAGGTTTTGTTATTTGTTTTAAATCTGATACCTAGCACCTCGATGGTTTCGTCATGGTTATTTTCAACGTTAGTGATCTCAGTGTGAGTTACGTCTTTGTGTACATAGAATGCCAGTCCTCCTCCTAGTTTTCCGTTCCCCTGTCTTTAAGATAGGTCTGTTCGTATTCCAATAATTTTGGGAGCCTTGAGTTCTTGGTATTATTCTTAATTTCCTGGAGGCATATTATCATAGATTTATTGTCTGTTTCTTGTAAGTTTGCTTGCAGTTCCCGGCAACTTGTGAGTATGCCTCGGCAGTTCCATTGCCAAATTAGGAAGTCTCCATTTTGGTTGTTTTTTTTTTCGTTTGTTTGCTTTTATATTGACTGGGGGCTTTCGTGCTTTTTATAATCGTCGGTGTAGGCGTCTTGATTGCTATAGTTGTTTTCCCTTTGATAGCATAATGATTGATTAATTTGACTGGAACATTCCAAATTTGTTTGATTTTTTATATGCTTTTATTTGTGCCCCGCTGTACGCGTTGGCAGTTTGCCTGCTCTGCTGCTATGAATTAAAAATCAAGGACCAAGGATTTTATCTAAACCTACACCATATCTTGATATTGGATCATATAAATTTATCGTTAAAAATCCAAACGGAACAGCTTGTGCTTTAAAACTTAATCACATCCATGTCCACTGAACACCACGTATAATAAAAAGTACAACCCTAACCTTCCTTTGAAGAATGTAGTTTATCTAGACTATAATTACTTGCATGGCTATTCTATTGCCGAATCAATTCCTTTTGGTGGAGTTCGCTGGATTATGGTCGAACAATTTACATAGGAGACAGAAAAAAGATACGCGACTATGTTTGGTATTTAGTTGAAGTTGATCTTTATTATTCCAACTTCGCTACATCATTTGCACAAAGATTATTCTTTCTGTGCGGAATCGATGGTCATAGATTATAGAATGTTATCACAGGAACAATATGCGTTAGCATTACGACGAAAAAATTTTCTGGTATCAAAAACAGTAAGAAATTTACTCGATAAGAAAAATTATGTTTTACATTACAAAGTTCTTAAACAAGCAGTAGATACCGGTCTAGTATTGAGAAAAGTACACCGTGTTCAAAACATTAATCAATCACCATAGATGAGAGGTTATATTAACTCAAGCACTTCAAGAAGAGCTGCGGCAAAAACCGATTTAGAAAATAACTTATGAACAACGCCGTTTTTGGTAAGATGATGGCATTTGTTAGAAAACGGGTAAATGTCGAGCTAGTGAATTACATCAATCGCATAAATAAACTTGTGTTGTACGATGATTTTGTCAGTATGAAAAAGTTCATGAAAATCTTGTTGCGACAGAGCGACGAAAAACAAATCTAACACTAAACCACCAGATTTACGTTGTAGATTCCTTGTTAGATTTATCAAAGTGGCTTATGTACGATTTTCATTACAATTTTATTAAACATAATGGACAAGATGACTATTGTTTACTGATACCGACTCGCTCGTGTATGAATTCGAATGGGATGACGTCTATCAGAATATGCATGCTAATGGTTGATCATTCCAAGTGACAGTTAATTTCATGATCACACTAATAAAAGGGTTGTTGGTAACTCTAATGATGAAATAAAGTGGAACATCATCAAATATGTTATCGGATTATCCAGTAAAATTTACGTAGTATCGTTAGACAATGATAAAACAACGAAACAAAGTTTATAAAAGTTGATGATTACAAGTACGCGCTTGACGGCGTTGTCAGTTTTATAAGAGCAATGGCTATTCGAACGAATCGTCATAAACTATAAACAGATGTCATCATCAAACGTGGATTAAGCAATTTTGATGATGAACCTTACTGCAAAAATTGAGTATATACATATACGTTAAACGTTTACTAGATCAAGAAATATATCCTCTTCACAAGCTGCAAATAAAATATTTGTTCGAATGTCATCGCCGTGTGAACGGTAGAGTTTTGTCTCTACCATCACCACGATGCAATATATCTGATATCAACAGTTGAGACATTGATTATTGGTGATGAGGTATTTACCGGTGGACCTTCTGCCTCTTTTAGGTAAAAGTCACCGCGAGTTTCATACTATTAACAGTATATTGACAGATATCCTACCAATTTGGGTCAGCAGGTACAAAATTTTGTGTGAACGATAAAAACAATAACGGTCTCCGAGAGTGTAATTTAACAAACATTGCTTAAAATGATAAGTCATCTTGGGAGGCTCTCTTTAATTTGGGTCGGGGGATATCCGAGGGTTGGAAAAGGTCTCCTGAACGGCGATTTTGGGAAAAAAATTCTTTCATGATGGGGTCGTGGGGTCTCCGAGATTTGTTTAGGGAGTAGGAAAAGGTCTTTGGGCCATGACTATCCATCTGATTTTGGAAAAAGATGTTTTGGGATGAGGCCTGGAGATCTACAAGATAGTGATATGTATTTGTTTAAGGGGTTGCCGAGGGATGGAAAAGGTCTTTGGGCAAGAAACAGCCTTAGTTCCGAATACTGTGATTACAGAATGAATTGTGTCAAGGAATAAAACATTTTTTTCCCATCGTATGACGTGTGTTTTCCTGTTTCACACTTATAGGTTACTGCATTTGTATTTGAAAATATGAAGGGATTCCTTTTCTGATGGACACTGCACGACTTTCAGAGTGTATCATATCCATCCGACAAAGCGAGAACATATTTTCCCCTACTAATGTATTATATACTCATTTTCTTATTTTACCTGAGGCTTAATTTTATAAACAGAAACATGCCAAAAGAAACAAAGTAACTGAATTTATGCTGTATTCAAAACTAAATAAACAATCGCAGATTCATCAATACACAACAACAATATTAAAGCACGCATAACTCTACCCAGCAAGATTTAAGCTTAGTCGCACACTCAGATCTCTTTCGAAGGAAATTGTCGTTTTAGGTCGACTGAAAATTTGAATGTTAGAGTCATAATGTCAAGTAATGCCCATTGCAACTTTTTCCATTTGGTCTGTAATGAATGCATTTTTGTATTTTTGTCGATTTTACTAAATTTTGTTATTATGGAATGGATTTATCTGTGTCAAGTCTACGTAAAGTACATCTGATTTGAGCAGTGATTGAGCTCTGTATTGACACATCTGCATGTGTGTTTCTTTTCTATCATTGAATATTTGTAATCATAATGTTGGGAAACATACGAATTTTTTTATTGCAATTATTGCAAAGCCTATATGGCATATAATGTTCATTTCATTTTGTGTGCAGTAAGGATCATATTACAGCACTTGGAATGTTGTCGAAATTACAGTACAATTTCGAACTCTGTAATCGATGTTTATAACCCATAACATAGCTCATGTAATTCGGATTTGCATAACTAAGGAAGCAGTAAGTATGTTTTCAGACACTCTTATTATCAGCTAAAGAAAACACATTTATACATCGTCACTTGCATGCTCTTTGAGAAGGCCCCCAGCAACGTTATGTCCTGTGATGGCATCCATCGCTAGCCTATATCCGAAATATTGTATAAAGTTAACATGGAATATTGCAAGACAGTTGGTATCTGTAAGTTCAAGAAACACCTGTTTCAGTTCATTCATAAACAAATTTAATCAACCAAACACTACAGTGTCTACTACAGTAATGTACATTATTTATTTACGAAGTAGTTCCTAATGCACAATACTTCTATTATTGTGCACGTGCGTGAAATATATAGCTGTACAATATAGTAAAATACTGCATAATTCTTAAAATGTAATGTTAACGGAGATGAAAACGAGAATATAATAATATTCGGTATAATAAACAGTTTATTGCCCTTGTTTGTGGGACAATATGTTTTCACCAGTGAAAAAAAAAACATTCTATTTATTTTCACCAGTGAAAAAAAAAACATTCTATTTAAAGACTTCTCACAGGTGAATCTTAACTTCTTTCCATGGGTGATCAAATCATTCTATTTCCCTTTAACAAAACAAAAATATATTTATAACATATAATATTATATTGCTTAAAACATAACAGTATATCATACTGTTTAATCTATATTTTACTGTTTTATTATGTTAGCCAGGAAAATGTTCCAAAAGCCTTCTGTCGCTAATGGTCCCTTGTCCAACCTGAATACAGATTGAACAGTCGCCATCTCCATTGCAACAGTAGTAGCTGTGGCAAGTGTGACAGTCGGTGTGATTGGAACAATTTACATGAAGTATGTAGTCATAAAGAAAGTATACATATTTTTTGTCCATTTCGCATTCTTTGTAAATTAATTTCTCCTACACGAGCAAAAATATTAAAAGTAATACATATACATAAATGCATGCGTACATACATACATACATACATACATACATACATACATACATACATACATACATACATACATACATACATACATACATACATGCATGCATGCATGCATGCATGCATGCATGCATGCATGCATGCACGCACGCACGCACGCACGCACGCACACACACACACACACACACACACACACACACACACATACATACATACATACATACATACATACATACATACATACATACATACATACATACATACATACATACATACATACATACATACATACATACATACATACATACATACATACATACATACATACATACATATTTTACAAAGTCATTCTTCGTAAGACTTAATCCATTTCAAGAATACTAATTACTTCAATTATTTTCCTGTTCGCTCAATGAGATCAAGTGATGCAAGTTATTCAATGAAACAAATCAGTAAATGCATGACAGATATATTTTTATATAAACATGTGCAGCTGTACATTTATACATAGTGGCAACCAATATTTGTATTCGTAATTGATTAATATGCTGTTTGTTTTGGGGTTTTGTTTCAGGCATCGACTAGGCCAAACACAAAAAAGCCCGACTGTAGTGGTATCCGTTGAAGCTGGAGAGAAGAATATTATTAAATAGACATTGGATGTGCACGTACATTTTGAAGTCTTTTATAACACTGAATGTTGTTTGCTAATACTTTATTTCGTTTTGGAAAGTTATCAGACGTATGGAAAGTTATCAGACATATGGAAAATGCATAACTTAAGAAGGACATTCTGTCTGACTAGAAATTTGCTACGGTCATAAAAGAATATACTGAGACGTTTACTATAGCATATAAAAATAAATTTCAATGATTTTGGGGAGAATGATTCCTTCAATGAATAATGATGAGATGTGAAACAATACAATAAATATCGACATCAAACTTTTATATTTGTTAAGGTAAATGTTTGAGGTTCATATAATGTTTCAATAAATCATATCTGAACAATAGGGAAACAAAGAGGATTGCGTCTTCGGATGATTTGCATAAAATCAATTTCCAAATGATATTAGCACACATTTTACTTTTTATTTCTATCAGACTATTTGATATAAAATATCAACACTTAGTATGTACATTATCGTTCATAATTATAATATGTTAAGTGTATTTAATTAAAAATATTTTAATTAATAAATTCCCTTTCGCCATTACGTTCGAACTGAAAGATGATTTTTATATAAAGTGAGTTGATTAATTCATAAAGTTACAAGCCAGGGTTGTACTGTTAGTACGAGTACAATTGGCATTATCCAACCAGGAAGAATTTAGTTAAAATCCAAAATGAATTAGTTCCTTTATGCTCTGTTAGAAAAGCTGATATATTTACTGACTCAACGATTGCGAAATTCCAGGACGGTTCATTCAATCCTCATATTGCATTCTATCTAATTCGTATTTATATTCTATATAATATAATCATTTCGTAGAATTAGGCATTCTTAGTAGTAATATTAATTTTGAAGAGTCATGTTGATATTAATCATTGTTTTATTAATTCAATCATTCTTTTAAATTTCATCGATCATTTTAAGACTATTCGGATATATACGATAATTACTTTGAATTAATTTCAAGACATTTTGGAACTATACATCATTACAATACAGATTATCATTTGGAATACGTTAGGTACTCATTCAGGTTACTTAAAACTTTTAGAACTGATAGAACATTTAGACCTTAGGCATTCATTCAGTAAGTTATTTTTTATCTTGTATTTTAGGGCAATAAATCATATTTTCAGTTACAAAATCTTGTTGTTTGTCATTTTTTTGTTGCTACTTATTTTAAAATAAATGTTCTTATCATATGTACAATTGTAACTGTACCGAAGACTTTTAAAACTTGCATTATATTGATAATAGTAAATAGGCACTACCAGAGTTTCGTACTTAGCGAGAAGACAACATTAAAAATAAACCAATGGAAAGAAATAATAAACGGATGAATTGCAGTATTTTATTGCTCATTTAGCGTTACGATTATTGCCCATAAAAGCAAGAGAGGATAGAACGTACATAGAGCATATTTGCTTCAAACGATTGAATAACAGATATATTTCATAATGCTATCTTATGTTCGAAATGACCATTTTAGGTGTCTCGGTTGATTCCAACGAACTTTCACGCATGCTTGCCTCGACGAGAAAAAGGCTGCTTGGACGAAATATAAGTTAGGATAATGACCTTTTCACCAATAAGCAATTTTCCTTTTGATGGATCCAGCGTGTAGCTCTCGTGAATGGAAGCGTGGCAAAAATTGATCACTTAGTAAAACAAATGGCTGGAAGTTAAGACCTTATTAAAACTATTTATTCTAAATCTGTCACCGACAATTTTCTTGCAGACAGTAATTCCATGCTTATATAACTATCTACTGGCGTTTTTACGTTGGTGTGTCACCGTATTATAAAAATCCATAGTTTCTGATGCAGGCCTAACAATGTCTGATGTGACAAAAGTCATAACATTTTGACATTCATTGTCTTTAAATCTGACTCATATTTAGCTCCTAAAGATGCCTACGCGCTGAAAAGAAAAAAAATGGAACGTCTTTTACTGCAAGGTTTAGCTGTCAAAATGGATATCAATATTTATTTAATTATTATAGTCTAATTTTATCCGTTTAATTTTTAATCAATTTAATTTATTTATTATTTTACCAGTTTTATTGTACTTATAGGTCTTCAATAACAGCATAAGCAATTTAGTAGAGAAGTGCATAATATTGACGAGGACTAGTAAATCTTACAACCCACTCGTTCCAGGGACGAATGTTAGAAACGCTTTCTCCTTGGCCATGATTTAAAGTGTTGGTTATCACCATCATCATCATCATCATCATCATCATCATCATCATCATCATCATCATCATCATCATCATCATCACTTTGAAGACCACATGAGGTTTTTTCAGCATCGAAAACGTTTATTTCAAATAGAGTGAATGGAAGTTTCAATTTTTCATTAATTTGGAGTAGTGTATTCTTCTTTTCACCAACTTTGGTATAAATAAAACCTTTTGAACGTTTTAGTTTTTTGTATGATGGACGTTATCTACGTCATTGGAAAGATACGTCTTTGTAAAGCGAAACATCTAGTTATGAAAACCTACACAGTTTTAAAATTTGCATTTCAAATCAGTAAGAGAGCTTAGCTCACACCACTATCATTATTATTATCATTATTACTACTACTACTACTACTACTACTACTGCTACTACTACTATTATTATTATTATTATTATTATTATTATTATTATTATTATTATTATTATTATTATTATTATTAACAATATTATTGTTATTATATTTATTATTATTATTATTATTATTATTATTATTATTATTATTATTATTATTATTATTATTAATATTATTATTATTATTATTATTAACAATCTATTCTTTACAAAGGTGTGTTTCTCCTCTAGAACTTCCAATACCAAACGTTATTCTAATAGATTAAAAACAAAAACTACAAAAGAATATCATTTATTTTTAACCTAATCTCATTATTGCAGTCATCATGTAAAATGCTGAGACAGAACATACATATATGACAATGATTGGAATATCGTTTGATTTATCAAATTTATTAATTTCTTTTTCCGTCAGAGCACTGTATTAATATTAATGTCACTAAGTTGATTCCCTATGTTGCAGATGATGAACAACAATGTCGCCATAGTGATTCATCCTAAGTATGAACCACATGTAAGCACGGGATTTGATGTGAGTGTTTTTATTCATGTTAAATGAATCTTTTATATATGGATCGCTCTAATGATAATAACTATGTTAGCTACTAACCGTTAAAGGGCCCGCCCTTCCCCATTAAGCCGGTATTTTATAAAGGATTTTGTATGTTCGTGCATCCTCTAAGGTCTTTGGTGTTGATGTTCCGTACAACCTCTAAATAAATTTTGATGCAAAAATGTATTTAGATAAACTTTTTTGATTGGGGTTAATCTCATTTTTTATTTTTAAATTTTTCATGGGGGTTTTCTTATTCGGGTACCTGGTCTCACGTTCCTCGAAATTTTATTTCCTGCTCCGAAATAATTGAGATAATGGCGGTCGTACTTCGCTCCATAAGTACAGGATGTTTCCTTCACCCTGTTTCTTATTAATAATCTTTGCCAAAACATCTTCATATTGTTCTATTTTCTATCTCTTAATACTATATAAGGTGTATATGACTCCCTTTGTTTTTGGTTAAGATTGGCTACATATATGCTTCATTCATAGTTGCCTAAATCAAATATAGTTTTATTTAAAGAGAAAAAAATGGGGGGGGCGTGTTCTCTTCTTCTCAGATTCTACGTTTACTTTGTGGAGTTTGTTTGACACATGAGAGACATAGCATTATAATGCAAAAATAAAAAATAACTTTAAAACAAATTCTTCAAGCTGTTTCTATGTTGTGTTATCTGTATGGTGTGCGCCTGCCTCGTGTTCCTCATTTTTTCCGCACAAGTTTTTTCTTAAAAGAGATTCTTTTCCTTATATCTGTATTTCTTCGTCTGCTATGCATTTGGACTCAACACGTGTCTCATTTATACTGGCTATACACAGATCGAAGGAAAAAGTCCGAAAGAAAATAAATTAAAAAATTTACTTGAGAAAACTATGTATGCGTATATATGGTTGTGTGTTTGTCGTTTTGTGCGCATGCAGGCTGTCAGGTAATGAGGAAACTTTATGTTATTTTTTAACCGCATTGGTAGGAACTCATTCGAGCCTGGTCAATAGAAAGGCTGTTACTCGGGTGCTTACAATTCGCTGATGTCCTGTGGTAAATTAACTTTTTGTTCTCCACTAATGATCATTAGCGTCTAAATACATGGGTCAGTAGTATGAAAGTGGTGCTTTCGTAATTGTGTGTCACATTTGGGGCAATTTCACTAGTCCATGTCTCTAATCCTCATTCCACCAAATAAAATTTAGCCTCTTCGCAACCGTTTCACGTTAGTATTGTCTGCGGTAGTATAAGCACCGTACACACGTGACGTGAGTAAGCCAGTCGTTGGGAACGGGGTAGAGAAAGTGTTCCTAAATTCTTCCAAACAGGTAAAACCTCTTCCTTACTGATCTCTTGTGATTTTAGAAAGGAAAGCCTTCAGACGAATGTACTTTACATATTCAAATAAACCTATTTTTATATTTGTGCTTGTAATTTTCTGTAATATTGCATATACGAAAGTACATTCTCAACACAGCCACATTGATTGTTTTATCTTCATTTGCAGCCAGTACAATTTGTTGATCGTACTGATATTAATTTTTGTGGCCACAACCAAGTCAGAGTAGACGTGTGTTTGTGACTGTATTACTACTGAAATTAGTTTACTAGCACATAAATTAGATAGAATCATGTACCAGGAGTTACAAACAATATAAATATAAATAACAGCCAGATTAACTAGGTGAAATACACTGTTTTTAGTAAACTTCAAGTATGAGATATTAGCACAAAGCAAAAGCATACCTCAATAAAACTTGAACAACCTTTATGTTCAAACCAATTACATGTATCTTGAAATCTGCTCATCTAATTCCTGTTGTATGTTTACATACATGTACAATAGGCAGAAGGTAACTTATTACTTATACAGTAAACAGTAACTTCATGTAATTTGAAAGCTAAAACTTGAATTTTTAAACTGTACTAATTATAAAGGGTCATGTACAGCATTCACAAGTTTAGTTGGTTTTGGTGATTTAATTGATGAAGAATCTGTGAGGTCCCCTGAGAAGAACCACTGACCCACAGATAATTAGGGCAAACTTTCTCACCTACCAATGTTGGCTTAACTGAGACTTGAAATGTGTACAGACTGATTTGAGATACCAGCAATGTGTAAATGAGATCATCTTGACTACTAAGACACTAGAGGTACCAGAAATTACATATTTGTGTGTGATCATGAGTTACACAAAAATGTTAGTAAATCTTATACTGTAGGTCACAATAACCTTTGGTGGTGTCACCATGTTTTTGCCAATAGTTCCTACCTCATATTTACACACATCTGAGAGAATTCAAAGCACTTTGGGTTGTGTTAATAGGTGTTATATAATATTAAGACTTCAGACCAATTCTGAAACAAAGAAACTGTCAGTGACTTGTCCATTGAGTCTCAGTCAAGTTTGAGGTTAGTTCAAACAGAACCTTACAGCAGTGGTAAGAATCTGTTTTGCAATCAATCATTGATGTAGATGGTTGGCTTAGGCTTTGAGATTGGAAAATCTGATATTATAACATATACCAGTGCATTTCCCCAGACAGTTTTCAAAAGAGACTACCAGTATGCAAACAAAACTAAGACAGTCAATTCTCAGATCGGGTTTCTCATGAAGCAAGACATTATTATGTTACATTCATTTTGGAAGAATCAGTAGTTTGGTTATGATTAAAATAAACATTAAGCACTCCGAGGGCAATTTGTGCACTCGTAAAAAAATGAGTGGGAAAAGGAGTTCTAGGAAATTAGGATGAGATTCGGAACAAAGGCTTGAGGTAAAATATCTTCACCCGAATTTGTTTCATTTTCTTAACTAGGTGTTGTAAGATTTATACGTTATTGTGTGCATTTAATTTAGTAGAAATTTACTCTTCCATGTGTTACCGAATAATCACTATGTCATAATGCAGTGTACAGAAAATAAATAATATCCAAGATTAGTGAATGTGGTTGTTAGGACAGAATCGAAGCGGATGGTGTAATCAGCAATGATGGTGCATATTGGTGCATTACTGAATTTAATAGTGGGTAGTGTCAGAACATGAACTTGTTTGTATTTGAATATATACTTGAGGATTATGCAGAATTAGGCATTGTTGGCTTTGTGCATGTATAATTAGGCATTTTTATATTTGCATGTGTCTTTTATAATCTGGAACGTAGGAAATATTGTTGATGTTGATAGTTTACTATGTCGAGAATTATGTATGTATCAGTACTTGTGATATTAATGTTGTTAGAGCATTTATTTTAGAACACGTGTGTGAAATATTTAGATGTGAATGTACGAGTTTACCTAATGACTTAATTGCCATTATCTGTGAGTGTTAATTATCATGTCAATGAGCAACAGGGGATGGACTCAAGAGACTCGTTCCTGACCGAGACAACTTTCCTACACAAGTCGATCAATGAGAACAATACACACTCGATCACAGCTCTTGAATTATTAGAACACACCACAAAATGGCAGATGTGAACGACGCTAAGGTGTTATTGTTAATTTGTGAAGAGTTTTTCCTGACAGAAGGAGAAGAAACTGATTTAGTTTATACACTTGTCATTTTTATTTTGCTTGGCGTATTAGCTGGATCAGATGATGTGAAATGCTGAGGAAATTATACCTAGTATGGACAACCGTGAATTTTGTTGACATTTCAGGATTGGGAAAACTGTTTATAACCTGTATTTGGCAGATTTTGCTGTGGTCAGGAAAGACAGAGGACAGGATGCACTTTCTCTAGCTAAACAACTACTAGTTTTCCTTTGGCATATTAGTAACTCAAAAAGTGTTAGAATACGACCCAATTTGGCATTTCCCCTATTACTGCCCAAGGCTGTATTCATTCCGTTGCCAAGGTTATTGCAGAGATTGTTATCAAATTTATTGAATGGCCTGATCATGACCACTGTCAAGAAATCATGGCTTCATTTCAGGCTGTCAGTGGTATTCCTGATATTACAGGGGTGAATGATGGCACACATATTAAATTAGCAGGTCTTGTGACTGAGGTAAGGGACCATATTAACATAAAAGGCTTCCCATCAGTACAGCTACAGACAGTTGTAGACGACATAATGCTTTTAACTGATGCATTTGTTGGCTGGCCAGGATCAACAAATGATGCAAGGGTTCTCAGAAATTCCCCTTTGTATGAAAAAGCAGAAAACAATCAGACATTGAGTCGAGAGTTTCTAGTCGGAAGAGGCAGAGGATACTAATCAGTACCCTAACATTTTTCAAAATGCAGTAATAGGAGAACAAAGGATAAATCAGCTCCTTGACTTATTCTGAACTGGGATTGAAGATTAAGTCAAGTCCATAGGTGGCGCTCACCAGTTATTATGTACTTTTGAGAGAGTGATGTAAGTAAGGTGAAGTTGTTTGCATTTTAAACATGCAAAGTGGAGAGAATGTTGGCATACCTATATACTGATTTCATGTAGTGTGGATGAAATTTCTTTGGATATTGTACTTTTGGAAATTTTAAATGATCTTAGGACACTGCTAACTAAAATGACTGCTCCCTTGTGCTCCAAAAATCAACCTAAATTTGTCTAAAGTACACTATTCTTGGCAGCTATTAAAATATGGAAAATTAATTTTGCCAAACTAGATAATACCAGCTTCTAAAAAGAGCAATGACTGAATTACCAAATACATAAAATGTAAAAAAAGTTATCAGCTCTTTTTTTTTACAATTTACCTCTGAAGTTCGAGAAGTGAAAATGAGCAAGTAGAGCTAGCACTTTTTTGAAAGGTACACATCTGCAGTAAGGCCAAGGTGTATACTCTCTAAACCATATTACACCCATCAATCATACATCAAAATAAAGGGAATTAAAGGTTCTTTGAACAATACCTTAGATATACAAAGTCTCTTTTAAATAACTAGTATAATTAGTGAGGAAACCAGGGGTAACTCTTTTTCTTTAAAATTTTAACCTTATGCACCTATGCTAAATACGAAACTGTAGAGCGCCACCATACATATAAATAAATGATCAGGTATAGCTGACCTATGTGCATTGTGAACAATTATGCCTGTCTGACAACAAAAACTTACCCAGTGGCTCATCATTTACTTATCACAGGACAAGAGTAAGAATATTGATTATTTATGTTTACAATGAAGCTCAATTGAGTTTTAATTCCATAACATGATATTAAGCTGTCTTATAACATCAGTGAGAATGTTTCTTTTGTAATGATCTATCACTCTCAGTGACCTAGCAAGAAATTCTGAGTGCACATCCCAACTAAAAGCTGGAGACCCCACCAATAAATAAGGGGTTTATTTATAATTTAGGGTGCCCACATGACCTGAGCATTTATGTGTTTTGCTTGGAGGTTGCTACACCACAGATCACAATCATGTAAATGTGGATTCAATCCATAAAGCCCTGCAACAGCTATTGAGCAGAACAAAATTCACAATATTGTGTAAAGATGGATGCGCATTGGTAAAACTGTTTTGCCTTACCATATAATGTGTTGGGGCTTGTAACATAAATGGTGGATAGACATGCTAATACCTAAGAATAGTAGTAGAGGAAAACCAGGTTTTCAACTCACTTTGTTTTTTTACCCTCCAAACAAGTATAAATTATAGTCCTAAATTATCCCCCACCCCACCCCCTTTTTTTCCAAAATAAAACAGGGTTTTGACTCACCCTCCCCCACCTCTTTTTTTCCCCTACTACTACTATGTAAACAGGTATTTTGTAACCAAACAAAACAACAGGTGTTGGAATGCGATAAGCTCTTTACACAGAGGTGACTAATTTGTTAGAACAGCGCATGTGTGGAATACAATTATTCTAAAGACGGCAAACGGGTTTTTACCACAAGATAACAGGATGAACATTAAACTGTGCATTAGAATGTTTCAGTTAACAAGGTGGAAATTAAACTAGCATTAGAATGAAAATGATATTATTTTAGTTATATTATATCTTAAGTTTAGATAAAATTTTACGTTACTCATATTTTTTTTGATTTTTTTTTCATACTTGCTAACCCTCATTGGTAGAATGTCTGTTAACATATTATCAATAATACGAAATTCACGTAATAAATCATCCATATTATATTTGACTCCTCGTAGGTAAGACCGGATCTGATCAAGTAGTTTCTTGTAAGTTTTAATTGATGTTAAACATCCATGCTTTTTTATCAAAAGTCTTGGTTCTACTTTTTTACACGCCGCTGTACGTGAAACACCAATACCAGATATAATTAACAAAAAGGGATTTAACGATATCCCACTTGAAATTATACCGGAACTGGTCATTAACAATGGTAGATATGATATTACTCGAAGGATCTTGTTGTAGTATTTGTAACATTTTTTAACACACCAATGTTTTTTGTGATAATATTTATAGTATTGTATTAGTGCGTCCACATCCTGTTCTGAAATATCTTTTGAAATATGATTAAAATCAACTATACTTTTTTTCATTATAATATTTATTTACATAGTTATGATAAATCAGTTACAAATTCCAAACACCAATGATAATCGGCTTCAACTACTGGAATTGTATCAACCAGTTCAATTAGAAATTCTTTTTCAATACCTTTTAGTAATAATATAATTACAGTTCCAGAAGACCTATTAAAATTATGTAATGTAGATGAGGTGGTATATATTTTAAAATTTACAGTGCTAATCACTGACAATCTATACATACCAGTAACTTCTGCAGTGTATTTGATAGAATTATTTTGCCTCATCCATGTACTAGACCCAGATGCAACAGTATACACAATATTTTTAATCTGTTTGTGAGGAATTTTAATCATACTCGTTTTCTCAGCAATATTAGGAATTCCACTAATAATATCATTGAGATTTGTGTTAATATTAGCGAGTGTAATGCTAACATTTGATGGATTTCCAAAAAATTCATCTCTAATTTTGTTTATGTTTCTGCGAAAACTTAAAAATGTGTTCACGTGACTGGTAAAATCAGTTTTGAGCGCTGTGATTTCATTAGTAATTGAAGCGTCCCAATCATTGACGTATTTTTTAGTGACAGCATCCCCATCCTCAGTTGGGTTTCCAAGATCTGTAATCTTGTTTTGTTTCATAACAATATTCCCACTAAATACAACACCATCTTTTTTTAACAAAATCATTAACTGACCTACCAGAATCTTGTATATGACCTAGATTGTTAAAAGTAACGATATTATTAGCAATCGCAGCAGTATTTCGTACAACTACATCTGACAGTTTTACATTACTCGTCTTTAATCGTCCTTCTTTGTCTTGGAAAATGACAACTTCATCTGGATCTACGCTGGCAATATTTAGTAAATTATTGATTTCATTTTTAAGCTTATCAAGAGTTGCATATTTGGATAAGTCACCTTTAAAACTTTTTGTGGATAAATCTCCTAATAATGTTCCAAATTTTGTATAATAACTCATTATTTACTGTCCTAGATAAAATTATCAACACTAGTTTAATATTATACAAAATGGCAAAATTGTCGATACTAAACTTTGATAGAGAGAGACTAGTGAAGCATAAACATAACAATGAACTTCCTGATTGTCATTATCTTATTGTTGGGCGAACTGGATCGGGGAAAACAAATTTGCTTATGAACTTGCTTCTTGCTGATAATTTTAACTACGATAGAGTTTATATTTACACAATCAATCCACAGCAAGATAAGTATGAGTTATTAAGTGAGTATAATAACAAGCTTCGTAATGATCTTAAAGCTGGTGAAGATTTTTTTGTAATTAGGCAGACAGAAGATCTTATTCCAGTTAATCAACTTGATGCAGATGAACATAAGATAGTAGTTTTTGATGATATTCCGCTAAACAACATGGAGATGAACAAAATAAGATCATATTTCTCACTGTCACGTAACAAACAGTGTAATTCTATTTATCTCGCTCAAGGATTTTATAATGTTGACAGGTTTATTAGGCGAAATACGGGTTGTTTTATTTTATTTCCAGGATTGGATAATGTTGACGTTAGAAATATTGCAAGCGAGCAATGCGGTGGCGTGACAAAAGATAAGTTTATTGAACTTTACCGTAATGCTACAAAAGATAAATTTAACTTTTTCTTGTTTGATAAACTTACAAATGATCCAACTAAAATGTTTCGCTGTTGTATTAACAGTTACTTACAGTAAAGCGTTTCAATTTTATAAAATTTATAATTATAATAATGGACAAACGAGCAAGATACAGACAACACATAGAAGATCTAAAAAAACTTGCTCAATCTCAGGCATCACTTAAGCAAAAAGTACAAGAAGCACGACGTGGGCAAATAACTGCTACAGAAGCAACAGCTACAATTTTCAAGCCGGTTACTGAAGCATTATTAGGTAAACAACCTGAAACTAAACCACTGTTAGAAGAAGAACTTAAACAACTGCAGGAAAAAGGTTTGGTTGGAATTGTTAAAGAACAACAAGAAGCAGCTGCTGCAAAACTTGTTACCAGATCTGATGAAGAAAAAAGAAAATTAATTGAGGCACTTACAGCAAATATAGCTGATCCTGCTGCTAGACAAGCTGAAACAGATCGATTGATAAACAATCCGCTGGAACTTGAGCGAAGATTAGCAGAGTTAACAACGCAAGGAATAACAAATATTATAACAAGTTTATCAGGAGACATAGAAGATATCAGAGAGGAGCAACAAAGAGTCGGTGATCTTACTGTAAAGTTTATGGAAGTTGGAGAGCAAAGACTTTATTTTATAAAAAGAGCAAATGATAAGATAAAAGGTAGTGAATATGAAGATATTTTAAACAAAGAAAATATAATAGATATTGATGATATAAGCGAGTGGAATGATCTAGAATATCAAACATTACTCGATAGATTAGATGAAATACTAATAGACGGAGCTGCTGCTAAAGATGAAATAAACACGGTTACAGAAATTAATGATATGCTTCCATGTTATGATAGAATGAGATATGGTGTTATTGCTCTCATGTTTAAAGAAACAGCAGTAAAAAATAGAGCAGAACCTTTTGGTAAGGGGTGGAGTTTTAGAAGGAAATTTTTGACTGTATACGATAAATCTCGTGTAGAAAAATATAGAAAAGAAAAAACAGGAACTGGTGTAAAAGTATTTACTTCAACTACTGAAATGATAGGTAGATTAATGTTATTAATATCATCAAAGGAAGCTGGGAATGATAGTGTTGAACTTGATAATGAAATTATTGACATACTTGATCATCTAAGATCGAGTGAATTATTAACATCTGACGAATACGAAACTTTACACCGCGACTTAATCGGGGCGACTTAATTTTGCAAAATGATATAATATTAAAGGAATGCAAACAACATTATTACTAAACTCTAGTGAGTCTGCAGAAGATAGCGCAAATTTTTCAGTAAATTATATTCCACCTATAGAACTAGATTCTGCAAAACAATATGAAATTGGATTAATTTCTTGTACTTGCTGGAATGCTATACCTAACGTGAAAAATGATGTTAACGATGAAATGTATTTTACTATGATTACAACATCTCCAATATCTACAACAAAAAAAATAAAAATTCCGCAAGGAGCTTATAATATTGAAGATCTAAACAAGACGATCAAAGAGCTCATAACAAAAGCTAACGGTGTGGCTGATAATTTTGAATTAGCAGCAAATTATAACACATTGCGAACTAGGATAACTTTGAAAAATATAGCAATCAATCTTGAACCAAGAGAAAGAAGTATTGCACAACTGTTAGGATTTACTGAAAAAACTTACACTGCACTTGATCAGCCTATTACATATGACAGTGAACTGCCAGCAAATATAACAGAAGTAAATACAATATTAGTAAATTGCTCTACTGCTTCTGGCTCTTATACATCAAAAGGTAGCAAAGGTCAAACGATTTACAGTTTCTCACCAGAAGTCCCGCCAAGTTCTCTCATGCAAATAACTCCACGACATATTATATATTATCCTTTAAACGTTGAAGATCAAATATCAAGTATAAGGATGCAGTTGACAGATCAATCAGGAAAACAGTTACATGTTAGTAATGAAGTTGTAACTTATTATTTACATCTACGCGAGCAAAAGTAAAAATTATGCAACATCAAATATAATGAAACAAAGAAAAAAAGTTTATCAAAGAAAAATAGTAGGAGGATTTTTTGGAAATATATTTACTAAAGTTATTGAAAATATTCCAGGTATAGCACGTAAAGTTGCACCAATTGCTATTGACGCTGGTAAAGCTTTTGCAACTGGGGCTGCATCTGCCGATGGGACTGCGGTGGGACAAAAAATAGCTAATAAAATAAAAGGAGATCCACCGACTGCATCTGAAATAAAACAAGCTATCTCAGAAATCGCTCCAACAAAAGAAACTCAAAAAGCTATGATAACAACAACAAAAAAATTATTATCACCAAAGGGCGAGCAGATAATACAAAAATTAATATCTAAAGTAACAGTGCCGCAATAAAATTTTGTATAATCTAATAAAATAAAATGTCTGTTAAAATTATCTCGACTTAACAGAAACTTATGACATCGACAACGATGTGACAGAATTCGAGTTTGTTGAGTACCTTGATGAAAATTCTAACGAACCAAATAAAACTGGTATTAGAACCTTTAACACCAGAGACGAAGATGTATTTCTACTGCCACATAAGGCTATGTTAGAAGTTCGTGGTCAGATTATGACAGTAGCCAATCCACCTGCTGCATTTGCAGTTGGAGCAGAAGTAGCTCTTATAAATAACGGCTGGTGTTTATTCAAAAGTGCTAGATATCAACTGGCCAATCAAACTGTAGAAGATATTTCAAGTCATCTACAAGTTGCAAGTACAATTTTAAATATTATTTCATTTTCCGACGATTACTCGAGATCAACTGCAACTAATATGATGTGGTTTAAAGATACTGGACGGGGTATAGCTGAATCAACAGAATTTTTTAAGAGAGGCGCTATAGTACATGGAGCTAATGCTGATGAAAATACTGTAATTGTGAGAAATTTTCTCATTGCTAATGCTGCTGCACTAGATATTGTCGCACCTGCTGCAGATGCTAAAGCAAACGCTACAAGAGTTTCTCTTACAGCAGCTTTTAATAATCTAAATATAACGCCACCAGGAGCAGCTGCAGACGGTACTGCAATGTTAAATTTACTTCTTAACACACTTGACGTGAGAAATCCACGTTATAACGAAGGCTTTGCTAGGCGAAGAAAACTTGCAGCAGGATCACGTCAAATTACAATGATGCTTCCGCTAAGCACAATTTTCGGCTTTTGTCGCGATTACGATAAAGTATTTCGCGGAGTAAAACATACGCTTATTTTAGATCGAGCAGACCAAAACGATTGCTTGTTTAGATCTGGAGGGGCTGATGTACAGTTTATCATAAACAAACTCGCTTTGTGGATGCCACGTATAACACCATCAATCACTAAAATGTCAGAATTAAATAGTACGCTTGATAAGCATACGAATAGAATTTACTTTAAGCAGCATAAGGTATATCAGACAGCGGTTCCAAATACTACTGACTACACATGGAGGGTCACAACAACATCAAGCGAACAACTGCCGAGAAATATCTTTGTCGTATTTCAACAGCACGCTCGACGAGGAAACCAACAACAAAATAATGCAATATTTGACCACGCTGATGTCAGACGAATATACGCTAGATTAAATTCAAAGCAATATCCAGAACGAGCTATCGAGTGCAATTTTGCTGATGACGTTAATAAAAATATTTCTCGACCGTACATGTACCTGCTTGACGCAATGCAAAAATATCAAGATGTTGAAGATGGAACTCAAATATCAGCAGAGGAATTTCGTACGCTTTATCCTATATTTCATTTTGATGTTAGTAAACATAACGAGCGAGCTGTAGACAGCACAGCGGATATTGAAATTACCTGGACACTTGGGGCGGTTCCAGTAGCGCCGATATACGTATACGCATTAGTGATTAGTGATAGATTTATCACGGTAGATTCTATTGGAGGTAAAATGACAGTTCAAGTTTAATCTACAGTTGTTATATAAAATGGCAAGGTATATTGTAAAAGAAGTGTATTTGACTGATGGTCAGGTCAAAAAATTAGTAGCTGCTTTTGCAAAGCGAGAACAGGTATCATTAAAAATCAATCCTAATATTTCTGATGGTGTTTTAACAAAATTAATGCTAACAAAAAATCAAGTAAAAAAGTATGATCGTAAAAAAACTTTTGTTTTAAATTTGAGTGCTGCACAAATGACAGCGATGGCAAAAGAAGGTGGTTTTCTTGGTCCAGCATTATCAGTATTAACTAGTACAATAATACCTAAACTTTTACCAGTCTTAGGCACATTAGGAATAGCAGCAGCGTCTGGAGCAATATCTGGCGCAACGGAGAAAGCAGTCAAAGGTAATGGTATCATTCGTGGAAGTGGAATAAAAAAATTGTAAATTTTATGTAAATAATATATTATAATGCCACAAAAGAAAAAGAAATCACCAACAACAAAAAAAAAGAAAACAACAAAAACAAAATCACCAACACCAAAGTGCAAATGCATATGCAATCAAACAAAACAAGGAGGAATTATTCCGTTCGCTCCACTTTTGGCGGGACTAGCGGGAAGTCTGCTGCCAAATCTTTTAGGAATCGGACGTGGTCTAACATTACCAGGAACTCGTCGACCCCGTTGAGTAATTTTGATATCATTGATAAGTTAAAAGCAGTTCCTGGATTTCACGGAGTTTATTCTAAAGATGAGCTCTCAGCAATAAAATCACCATCTGCTGTAAGTTCATGTGTTATTAATATACAAGATTTCAATGACGGATCCGGCACACATTGGGTAGCAGTTTATAATAATAATTATTTCGACTCGTTTGGACTTCCTCCAAGCGATGTAATAAAAAAGTATATGAACAAAAAATTTAAAAAGGTGTATTATTCGTCAAATCAACTCCAACCTGTTGGAACGTCTGCTTGCGGATATTATTGTATTATGTTTATCCGACAGATGAGCAGAAATCTTAACTTTTTAAAATTTATTTTACAGCTTGATAAGCAACCTTCTCACGCTAATGATGAGATCGCAATTAATTTTATCTAAACTTACAAGTATAATAATGTCAACATACTGTCTCAAGTGTAAAACTAAAACAGAAAATATTAATGAAACAACAGAAAAAACAAAAATCAACAGGATAATATTAAAAAGTATTTGTGCAATCTGTGGAAAAAGAAAAAATACATTTTTAAAGAAAACTTCCCCAGCGATAGTATCTCCAGCGACGTCGCTAGGATCTGGTTATCCTAATATTATTTTAGTCGACGACTAAAAATATAGAATGATATGCAACTGTGATTCTGACAGAGATTTGTGTATTGAGCAAAATAAAATTGTCGCATACTGTCAATGTTGTAACAACAGAGAAATAATAGGGTCAGGTATAGATATACATAAACTAATTGGAAAATTACCAAAACCAAAAGGCGGTTGGACATTGCCAGGGCATCGGTATACTGGTCCATGGAATCCGCTATATCAACAACTAGATGAAAACGACAATCCATTGCCAGGACAAGAGCCTTACAATCAAGTGGATGCAATAGCAATGCGTCATGATATCTGTTATCGTGATCATGAAAACTCAAAATTAGATTGTGATAAAGTAATGTTAGACGAATTACGTGATATGAAGCCAACAAATCTACGAGAACGTTTTGATAGAAAATTTGTTCAGGGAATAATTGGAGCAAAATATAAACTTGGACTCGGAGAGTCTCGTCAATCACCTCACGATCGGGGAAATAAAGTATACGATGATCTTGCAGTCGAACTACACAGACCTAAAAAAAAAGTTCCAACGACGTAAAGTTGTCGCTAATGGTGTAGATGATATCTGGGCAATAGATTTGGTGGATGTATCCAATCTAGCTCAGTTTAACGTTGGCGCTGATGGCGCTCCAAAAAGGTATTTGTTTAATGTTATAGACGTTTTTAGCAAATACGCTTTCAGTGTACCTGTTTCAGATAAGACAGGAACTTCAATGACCGATGCGCTAAAGCAGATAATAACGAGTACAGAAAGAAAACCAAACAAAATCTGGACTGATCACGGATCTGAGTTTTTTAACAAAAAGTTTGAACAGTTTCTAGAACAAAATAATATAAAAAAATACGTTACAGGAAACGAAGGTAAAAGCGTTGTTGTTGAGAGATTTAATCGCACGCTAAACGAGATAATACACAAACATATGACAGCTAAAAACACCAACAGGTACATCGATGACCTTTCTCAAATCGTAAGCGAATATAATAACACGAAACATCGAACCATCAAAATGACACCTAAAAATGCTGTTAAAAATCCAATATTAGCAAATGAAAACATGTACCGCAGACATAAATTTAAGGTTGGTGATAAAGTTAGAATTTCTTTGATGAAAAAGGTATTTGCAAAAGGATTTACTCCGAACTGGAGCGAAGAAGTATTTGTGGTTGATAAGGTACTTTTAACATTACCTGTAAAATATGTTTTAAAAGATCTGGCAGGGGAACCGATCGTAGGTAGTTTTTATGAACAAGAACTACAGAAAACTGAGCAGGATGTTTTTGTTATCGAGAAAGTGATTAGAAAAAAAGGGGATAAAAGTTTAGTCAAATGGCGTGGGTATAGTGATAAATTTAACAGTTGGATCCCTACCAAGCAGATTATGATATAATGCTATTATAAATTAACTCATACTTTTGTTTGACAGATTTACATTTTACTGGTTTACATAATGATATTAGATACTGCTTACGATCGTTAGAGATCGTCATTAGATTAAAAATCTTGACAAATATGAAATCGAATTTGATATTTTTCTGTCGGCCTGGGATCTTGATATTTAAAAAAGGTTTGATTAACTGCCAGAACAGTTGTTGTTCGGCAACGATAAAATTAAATTTAATTATTTGCTTAGCAATGTGATACTTGACATTATACCGTTTAGTTGTTGATCTGCTGTAATTAGATCTGTCAGCAACAGTGACTATTTCACCATCATCATCAGATTCATTGTTATACAAAATATCATCTTCACTATAACCAACAGATTTGTCTACGAAATCTTTGGAAAATGTAATACTATGCGTGACCTCATCACTGACGACCTTATCGCTGACGACCTTATCACTAGTATCTTCTTCGTAGAGTTCAGCGAGTCGTTTCATCAAGTCCATTATTATAATATATTTTTATCTAATTTATTATTATAAGATGACTGATGAGATAAAATATCACCAAAAAGTTAATATAGTAAATTATAACGAACTAGCCGAAGCGGTAAGAAAATGTTTGTTGGGTTATAGTGTTGATGTTATTGTAATGCAAGGTGATTCTCATAAAATATTACTAACAGAAGCAGAAAAAGATAAAATTAATGAAAATGTAGTAACAACGTTAAAATTTAATCACGATGATATCATAGCATTTGCTCATCATTGCTTGACTAAAACCGAGCTATCAAATATCATATCTAAAACCAATCCTAGCATCGTATTCTCTTGAAAAAGTTGATTTTGTTGCTCCATCAGCTATAATTTTTACGACTGCGGGATTTATCTTATAATATTTCGCCGCAGCTGAAATCGATTTGAATTCGATCTCCTCATCCGTTTCGAGGTTTTTTGAAATAACAGGTTTTATTGGGCATCTAAAATTAATACCATTACTATTTTTTCCTTTTCTCACATTTTCCTGTTGCGTTACTATCTCCAGATTTTCCAATCGATTATCAGTTTGTATATTATTGATGTGATTAATAACAAGACCATTGGGTATAGATCCATTGAACACCTCATAAACAAACCTATGACCAAGATAACGAACTTGATTTGTTGATGTTCCTCTAACAGTTACCCTGATATATCCCATATTGCTAATAGTACTAAGAACTTTTTTAGTTTTTCTATTTCTAATAATACCGCGATCGTTAGCCTCATATAAATCAAATACTGGGTGCGGCTGAAACTCATCTTGTAAGGATAAATTTTCAATATTATCATCATTGACTTTACCATTATAATGATATACACGCTGTCCCTCTGGAATATCATCGCAAAACAACGTGTAAATAAAATCTTTTCTAAACATTGTAATCCTCTCGGCATTATCTCCCTTTACACTAATATTATAACCCGTTGACGTTAATTTGCCAACAGGTATTCTAGTTTTAATGTTAATAACCGAACCAATTACATTTCCAGCGTATAAGTTATACTTTGGGTGAATTTGATAAATCTCTTGCTCACGTGCGCTTGTCAGATTTACTGTCATTATATTATAGGTAATATTTTTTATCTCTAATTGATTTTTAGCGCATGCGCAGTGTGAGGTAAAGTTATGTTTTGGGTGAACTTGATATGCTTCTTGCTCACATGTGTTTGTTAGATTTGCTGTCATTATATTATAGGAGATATTTTTTATCTCTAATTGATTTTTAGTGCATGCGCAGTGTGAAAAAATATCAATTAGATATTACATTATAGTATAATAATGTTAAAATTGCGTGATATAGCTAAGAGAAGCTTTATGGGAGAACCTAATAAAATAGCGACTGCTTTTGCAGGTTTTGATAATAGTTATCAGTTTGATAATCAAATTGTTTTAGTAAATTTTACTGCAACTAATCTTTACCACCTACTACAGACAATTGTAAAACGTGAGCTCGAAAAACACAAAAGTATCAGATTATTTGTGCAATATCATGTTATATTTTCAAAGTTAGTTATAATGGAAGAATTAACTAACAAGGAAATTGCAGAACCTTATATGAACGCAAAATCAAGATGTGTTTTGCTTGGGACTGATCTGTTATCACTATCTGATGAAATACACCAAGAAATTTGGAAAAAAAATAGAGGAATTTAGTCAATTAGGTTCGGGTTGGAAGTTTGAAATGATCAAAGGAATATTGTTTCACACGATGAAATATAATGTATTACGAGGTAGTTCATACGTCGACCTGCCACCAAAAATAAAAAGTAAAAGATGTTGTATAAACATCAAAAACGTAGATAACAAATGTTTCCAATGGGCTGTTCTTTCCGCACTATTTCCAGCAGAAAAAAACGCTACTCGTGTTGAAAGGTATATCAGTCACGTGTCTAGATTAAATTTTAAAGATATTAACTTTCCAGTGGCAGAAAATCAAATACCAAAATTTGAAAAGCAGAATAATGTTTCAATTAACGTTTTCGGACTAGATGAAAAGGAGGACGTATATCCGAGATATATTTCAGAAAAAGCTTCACAATCAACTATAAATTTACTGTACTACAAAAATCATTATGTTTGGATTAAAAACTTTAACGGACTAGTTGGTAGACTGTACAATAAGGATAAGAACAAAAAGTTCTTTTGTTACCGCTGCTTGCATGGCTGTACAAACAATGAAACATTACAAAAGCATTTGCAGTACTGTAGTGATGTGCAAAGAATAACACTGCCATCTAAAAAAGATAGTGTGTTACAGTTTGTCCATCATAATCACAAACTAAAAATTCCTTTCGTCATATACGCTGATTTCGAATGCCTACTTCAACCTGTACTTGGTGTAGAAAATAATCCTAATCAATCGAGTACAAGAAAAGTTCAAAATCATGTTCCGTGTGGAGTAGCGTATAAGGTAGTTTGTTGTACTTATTCTAGATTATCTAAATCAATCAAATTATATCGTGGTAAAAATCCAGCTGTTTGGCTTCTCAAGCAGTTGATTCATGAAGATGATAATATATTTACTCATTTGAAAAAAGTAACGCCAATGTTAAAATTAACACCTCAACAAGAATCCAATCACGAGCAAGCAGAAATTTGTCATATTTGTGAAAAAGCTTTTGACGATGATAAAAAAGTACATGACCATTGTCATTTGACTGGACAGTATCGTGGAGCGGCTCATAATCAGTGTAATTTAAAATTTCATGCTCCAGATTTTATTCCGGTTATTCTTCACAATTTTCCAGGATATGATAGCCATATTATAGTAGAAGCTTTTGGTAATCCTGAGATAAAAGCTCATCTAAAACTCGATAACGTCATCAAATGCATCCCAAATAATTTTGAAAAGTACATGTCAGTTACGCTAGGTAAATTACGTTTTATTGACAGCCTGCAATTTATGACAGCCTCGTTAGATGAGTTAGTGAAAGGTTGTAGTAAATTTGATAACCTAAGAGACTGTTTTGGAGATAAATTTAATCTACTAGCTAAAAAAGGAGTTTTTCCATACGAATACCTCGACGATTGGAGTAAATTTGATGAAATATCTTTACCTGACAAAGACAAATTTTACTCACAACTTAAAAACGAAAATATAACCGATGACGAGTACAGGTATGCACAAGATATCTGGAAAGAGTTTGATTGTAAGACTTTTGGTGATTATCATGATTTGTACTTGAAAACTGACGTGTTATTATTAGCAGATGTTTTTGAAAGTTTTCGTGAAGTGAGTTATAATAATTATGGACTAGATCCTTGCTGGTATTATTCTGCCCCTGGGTTGTCATGGGATGCTTTGCTAAAGTTTAGTAAGGTAAGGTTAGAATTACTGACAGATGTGGATATGTTCAATTTTATCGAAAAAGGTATCCGAGGTGGTGTTAGCGTGATAACAAAAAAATATGCTGAAACAAACAACAAATACCTGAAACAGTATAACCCTGACCTTCCTTCGAAGTATATAATTTATCTAGATTGTAATAATCTTTACGGTGGTTCGATGGCAAAACCAATGCCTTTTAGCGGATTTCATTGGATCACGGTTGATCGATTTCTATCAGAGACAGAAAAAAAGATACCCGATGATGTTTCCTATTTCGTTGAAGTTGATCTTGATTATCCAAATTCGCTACACAAATTACATAATGATTACCCTTTCTGTGCGGAATCGATGGTAATAGATTATAGTTTGTTATCAAAAGAACAACAAGCGTTAGCATCACCAAGGCAACATTCCATGGTCAAGAAACTAGTACCAAATTTACTTGATAAGAAAAATTACGTTTTGCATTACAAAGTTTTAAAACAAGCAGTCGATGCTGGTCTTGTGTTGAAAAAAGTTCATCGTGTACTAAAATTTAATCAGTCGCCGTGGATGAGAGGTTACATTAACTCGAACACTTCAAGAAGAGCTGTAGCGAAAACAGAGTTTGAGAAAAACTTCTTTAAACTGATGAACAATTCCGTTTTTGGTAAGACGATGGAGAATATTAGGAAACGCGTAAATATTGAAATAGTTAATGATGTCAATCGCAGAAACAAACTTGTGTCAGACGATGATTTTGTGAGCATGAAAATATTTAATGAAAATCTTGTTGCGATACAAAGAAGAAAAACAAATCTAAAACTAAACAAGCCGATCTATGTTGGAGCTGCAGTGTTAGATTTATCAAAGTGGATGATGTACGATTTTCATTACACTTTTGTTAAAAATCAGTGGCCGGCTAGTAGATTATTGTTTACTGATACTGATTCACTCGTATATGAAATCGAATGTGAGGACATCTATCAGGATATGTATAATAATCGACATCTGTTTGATCTTTCCGATTATCCACGTGACAGTAAATTTCATGACGACACAAATAAAAAGGTTATTAGTAAGTTTAAAGATGAAATGAACTCGAGCGCTATCAAATACTTTATCGGATTACGTAGTAAAATGTATGCCGTATTGTTAGATAATAATAAAATAACGAAAGAAGCCAAAGGTCTACCTCGTGATTTTGTTAAAAAGTTTATGAAATTTGATGACTACAGGTATGCGCTTGATGGTGGTGTTAGTTTTATGAGAGCTATGGCAATTCGAACTAATCATCATAAACTCGAAACAGATGTCATTATCAAACGTGGATTGTATAATTTTGATGACAAACGCTATTGTGAAAATGGGGTAGATACATTTGCCCTTGGGTATTGTTATGATGATAGATCTATACTCGACATTATCTTTTCCAACTGAAATTTTATCTAAACTTATAAAATAATGTTTGAAAATTTGACAATGACAAATAGCTACAATAGTAACATCAAATATCTAATGATGGACGGTAAACAATTGACAGTTGAATTTAATAATGAAAGATCAGGTATATGTTTTAATGGAACATGTGACAAGTTAAAACTTTCGCTCATCAGATCTGATGACAGCATGTATTTCAATTATCTCGAACAATTGTATCAAAAGTTGCTAACGGAATTTAAAAACTTTCACAGCCCCATTAGCCAACAAAACTATACTAAACTCACAATTGATCTCGATCGGTCAAAGGTATATTTTATCAACAAAAAATATCCTCTGAACAAACCAGAAATGAAAGATTTGTTTGAGTCCCGTCGCTGTGTGAGTGGTAAAGTAAAATTTAGTATCTATAGCCGTGATAGTGAAATATTTTTAATATCAACAGTTGAAACATTAATCATTGGTAACGAGATATAAAATAATATCATTTTCATTCTAATGCTAATTTAATTTCCACCTTGTTAACTGAAACGTTCTAATACACAGTTTAATTTTCATCCTGTTATCTTGTGGTAAAAACCCGTTTGCCGTCTTTAGAATAATTGTATTCCACACATGCGCTGTTCTAACAAATTAGTCACCTCTGTGTAAAGAGCTTATCGCATTCCAACACCTGTTGTTTTGTTTGGTTACAAAATACCTGTTTACATAGTAGTAGTAGGGGAAAAAAAAGAGGTGAGGGAGGGTGAGTCAAAACCCTGTTTTATTTTGGAAAAAAAGGGGGTGGGGTGGGGGATAATTTAGGACTATAATTTATACTTGTTTGGAGGGTAAAAAAAACAAAGTGAGTTGAAAACATATCATACTCATATACCAATCAACATCTTGTTTAAAACTATAAAACTTTACGTACAAATTCTCATAATGTCATTGGTTTTGTGTTGTGATATGAAACATCAAAATTAACAGTTTTTCTTGATACTAATGCAGTGAACAAAGTCAATTAATGAATTTAAGATTCATTTGTTATATATAGATTAATGAATGGCAGTGATTGATGGATATCATATATAATTCAATATAATCTGCAACTGCCTAAATGAATACAAGACAGAAATAGTTGTTTTCATATTTTATTACAACAAAATAAATAACATCTTTAAAAATATGTGTTAAAAAGTATTTAAATTACTGCTATCTGAAAAATGAATAACACTGAAACTAAAACATGTAAGGTTCAAGTAATGTTCCGAATGTAACTTAAAATCTTTTTCACAGTGACATACACATTTCATCAGATAAGGCTGCAATTGTCTCTATATAGAATAATTGCAGATTCAAAAAACAAAACAAAATCTCATAATCTGGATACATTTCCACATACACTTGTAGATAACAATCAAAAGAACTTGCAAATATAAGAAAATCTGCAAGGACCTGCTTGCTAGATCTGAAAGCCAATAGTAAATGAAAATAAAATGCAGATATCTCAAAAGGACTAGTATCTAAATGAAACAATAACTTGTTTCATTACAAATAAAAACATTGCATAATAAAAAATGCATAATTGTACAAAAAAGAACCCCTTTCTAATAACTGTAATAATAACAATATTTAATATAAAGATGTCATCTTATTCTATATTATGTGTTCTATCAATAATGTATATTAAGGAAAATTAAAGATCTGTAATTGGAAAACAATGTATAATAAAATATTAAGGTGGGAAGTGTAAACATTAAATTTAAGTCCCCTACTTAATTGTAAGATATTTAAAATTTTCACACCTTATCTTGAGGTAAATGTGCAAAATTCTAAATAGAATGAAAATCCCTACTCTCCTTTTCCAAGGTTATAAAACATTCGCTTTATTAAACATCTGTGTTTTTGTACTTTAAAAAAAACTATCATGGATAAATGGAACTCATCCCTATAACCACTGCCAACTTCAAAACTTCATGTAAAATAATAGAACATTATATGACTTTAACATAACACAAATAAATTGAACTTCATATACAACATCATATCATAAAGATGAAGAAAGTATAATCTCAAACAATATATTTCAATTTACCAAATAGTAATAAGATCACTTTATTTGTAATTACTAATACTGCCAGTCACAATCCTTGTCAATATCATTGCTGTCTAATATTCACTCTCATGATGTCATTCAACTTAAGGTGAAGCCTTCTTATTTGCATTTATGTTCTTTCAAAAATTCCAGAATAGAGTTTCCCTTCTGCTTTTGCCAACCAGCAACCTTCTTCTTTCCTGGGACAGGAGGAACTACAGACTCAGAACCTGAACTGTGACTTTCCAAGTTCATAATGTCTTCATCAAAGTTGGTATTTTCTTCATACTTGTTTTTACAGACTGAGAGATCTGTAGAGGATGCATTAGAAGATGACCAGCCTGATGAATGCAAAGTAAAAGTTGGTTGGGCACTTGGTTTGTTGCCAAACAATTTATCCATTTCTCCGAAATATATGCAGGATTTTAGATATTCGCCAGTTTTAGAATTGTGATCTACAGTTTCCATTTAATTTCTTGTCAGAGTTTTCCATTTCTTCGAACACTGGCCACCACTCACAGTATATCATTGTTTTTCTATTTCTGCTGCTACTGGATTCCATATCTTACTGGGTGTTTAGAGCCATTGTAATTTTGTTCTTTTGCCAGAGCTAATCCTTCTCTAAGCATAAAGCAAACAGCAAATCTGTCTCTCCAGATGTCCAGACCTTGGGTGTTTTCTCTGAAGGAAAGAAAAAACCCTGAATAATTTTCACTATTAACTAACTGTTCAACTATATGAAGAGCATATTGAATACCATGACTGTCAACCAGCTTCTAAAAAAAAGTTAAGATTCGCTTCATAAATATGGGTACTGAGTTTGATTCCAGTTATATACAAATGATGCAACTTTGGAAGGCTTGCTTCCACATCTTGAACTGCTGTTGCTGAAAGATAGTTGATTGATAAATAGAGGTATTCAAGTTTTTTGCTTTTAGAAAATTCAAACTGCTATCGGCGATTAATAAGGAGCTGAAATCAAGTACTCTCAATGCTTTTACAGTAGACACAAAAAAGAAGCTTCATGTTTTGGGCAACTTTACAAATATAATTCTTCCAGACTATGAATGCTGTTCAAATTTTGTAAATGGTTTTTAAATTCTTCTATGACAGTGCATATTATCTGGCTTGATAAATTCATGACATAAAGAGAAGAGCATATGTGAAGACTTAAAATAAATTCCAGTATATCCATGTTTATCACTCTTATACCAAACGATAGCATTCAACTATTTGTCGTAGACGATTGCAAATGAATATAATAGTTGTTAGAAAATCATGGACTCCAATGTAGTGAAGAATCCTAACAAGTATTTCTATGGACAGGCTCATTAAACCTACAAAAAAACATTGTTGAGAGAACTCTGCAAGAATATATTATTTATTGGCAGAAGAGTCCTTTGTAACAAAAAGGAAAAGTTTCAAGGTCAAAATCATTTCAGATTTAAGCTATACACTTCCTTTTATTTGTAAAAAAGTATTACATAAATTAATATAAAAAAACTATAATAAGTGAACCCATTAAGCTGAAAATTTACTTTATTATCAAACTTGTCTTCACATCTATATTTTAACATACCATTGTTTGATAGCTCTACATCTATATTTTGACATACCATTGTTTGATAGCTCTACATCTATATTTTGACATACCATTGTTTGATAGCTCTACATCTATATTTTGACATACCATTGTTTGATAGCTCTACATCTATATTTTGACATACCATTGTTTGATAGCTCTACGTCTATATTTTGACATACCATTGTTTGATAGCTCTACATCTATATTTTGACATACCATTGTTTGATAGCTCTACATCTATATTTTGACATACCATTGTTTGATAGCTCTACATCTATATTTTAACATACCATTGTTTGATAGCTCTACATCTATATTTTGACATACCATTGTTTGATAGCTCTACATCTATATTTTAACATACCATTGTTTGATAGCTCTACATCTATATTTTGACATACCATTGTTTGATAGCTCTACATCAGCATTGCATCACATGTTATTTATAGTTGAAGATTTTTGACATGTATGACATGTCCCTGAATCATATGATGACATCATCTCATTCAAAGCTGCTGTCTAAAAAGTATAATTAAAAGCATAATAAATGCAGTGTTTCAAAACAATCAATGCTAAAGGTCTATGATTCTTACTAGTTACTACATCTGGAAATTCCTCTATGAGATCCATTTAAGTGAAGTGAACTGTAGGGAATAATGTAGCATTGCATTATAATCTACAAGCATGAGCCAATCATGAATTATCAATAGAAATGCATCTCTCTCTTTCTCTCTCTCTCTCTCTCTCTCTCTCTCTCTCTCTCTCTCTCTCTCTCTCCCTCCCTCCCTCCCTCCCTCCCTCCCTCTCTCTCTCTCTCTCTCTCTCTCTCTCTCTCTCTCTCTCTCTCTCTCTCTCTCTCTCTCTCTCTCTCTCTCTCTCTCTCTCTCTCTCTCTCTCTCAGGTAGATATGCATATCTGCATACTTTCCATAACTGTTTTATTAAACTTTAAACTGATGCAGGATGAAGATATTTGAGGGACAAAAACAATACAGCTCTCCAGTTCTGGTGGGTGATTTACCTGGCTACTTTTACTTTACACCTGGCTACTTTACACCTGGCTACTTTAAATGCCACACCACCCTAAAAAAATGCCCACTGCAACCCACAGCTTAATTTAGCAACTACCTCTTCCATGTTATCGGAAGGCTCTGCAGCTGTAAATGGTTAGTTATGCATAAAATACTCTTATAGATGGGTCAATATGTTACACTGATTGAAAATTAATCTAGTTAGAATAATTAGCATAAAAGAAATGCATTTTAGAAAGTACTAACTCAATACGTTTTAGAACATTATTATAGTATAAGTTGGGGGCTGAGGGAGTTTGACAGAAAGATATTATCCTGACAACAGAGTCTTTAATCGTTCATTTCAGCTGGGACCCTGAAATAAATTTTTTTAAAATGAAAGGAATTTAAATCTTTATCCATATCATTCTTTAAAATGTGTAACACAATCAAAAGTAGCAAATAAACATAAACACATACTCCTATATATATATATATATATATATATATATATATATATATATATATATATATATATATATAGAGAGAGAGAGAGAGGGAGAGAGAGAGAGAGAGAGAGAGAGAGAGAGAGAGAGAGAGAGAGAGAGAGAGAGAGAGAGAGAGACTTGAAAGTGCATTAAATACATGTATCATACACATTCTGGGGCAAATGATGGGTTTTGCACTGAGACAAATCAAACCTCCATATTTATGGTGTTTGGAATTTTATCAATTACCTCAACAATGCTAAATGCATGTACATAGTTGTAGAGTTTTCTAAATTACTATTTCTGACACTGATAGATATTTTCAAAAAATACTCATCTACTTTGTTGAAAAAAAGACTTATTTCTACCCACAATTTAAAATAATGTATACTGAAGTAAAAACGATTGCCCCTCCCCCAAAAATACCTGATTCCCCTTTTTCATAACCATTTTTACTTGCTGACTTATCTTCCTCCAATGGACAATTTTTTTTCAGATTGTAAGAACAAAACTCATGCATTTACATTAAATTAGCTTTGATGTTATTCCAAAATGCATGATAAAGATATGAATTCCTTAAGTGAAGGGAATCTATGGAAATAGTTGACCTATACTTGGTCTTCCCTCAATATTTTCTTAATATTTCTGAACTATAGCAAATATAAATAGTTAAAAAGCTATTTTGGCACATTACATATCTCTTCTTCATCATCATTTTGTTCCAAGATCACACTTACAAAAAGCAGGTGGGGGTTTTGCATGAAACATGCACTGGTGTGAAGAACAGTCCTCTTGAATCTATCCAAAGGTACCGAAGTACTGACAAGGCAGAAGTTGCAGATGGGTATCAGAGAAGGAACATTGGATGGAATTACTCCCACCTTTAATTTTATGTGACGAAATAACTGGCAATTCGAATAGGTCTTTGTATTGATTGAAAGATATTGCATTAGAAAAGTGTCCTGTAATTGCTGAAGACTGTTAACATAGTTTATTAATTTGTTATAACTTTCACCTTACTATATTTTTCACTTCATACACCTCGATTGTTGGTTCAGAACTATTGTATATTTGAAATATAGATTTTAGATCTCTATTCAAAAGGGTATAGTAATTGTCATGTGATATTTCAATAAACACTATATATATATATATATATATATATATATATATATATATATATATATATATATATATATATATATATATATATATATATATTTATATATATGTATATATATTATATATATATATGTATATATATTTATATATATGTATATATATATATATATATATATATATATATATATATATATATATATATATATATATATATATATATATATATAAATATATATATATATATATATATAGAGAGAGAGAGAGAGAGAGAGAGAGAGAGAGAGAGAGAGAGAGAGAGAGAGAGAGAGAGAGAGAGAGAGAGAGAGAGAGAGAATTGATATTAAAGTATCGTTTGGTAGGTTTTGCACCCAGATTTTATAGAAGTCTAAGAATTTCAAGAGGAGCCTAGACAATTTTCATGTAGCATGTCATAGGAAATATTCATAAAACGTGGTTCAAAACTGGCTAAACCTTTATGATTATGAAGTTGAACATAGGTTCCCCATATGTTTTCGATGGAATTAACTCTACTGCTAAAGAAGTCATGTTAGACAATGCAGTTCTTTCAAATCTGATCAAAACGGACCATTTCATGGAAGAAGTCAAAATTAGGTTTATTAGATCTTTATTGCTAAAGAAACAAATGCTGCAGCTTGGGATACCATCTTGGAAACCATGTCCTTAAGGCATGATCTATCAAATGTTTCTACCAAGTCTGAATGAAACTTGCTCAGTCATTCTAGAGAAGAGGTAAAATTCATGTATTTCACTTGGATGTCATGGGAGACACCAGGCGGATACATTCAATTCCTATCAATTATGAACAAAACTGGCTGAAAAGCTCTGGCCAAGAAACCCAAAACGGGTTTTCCATTTTAGTTGCTATGGAAGCCACACTGTTGTTAAGGATGTTAAGCTAAACAAAATGATTGCATTTATGTCATGAATGTGACGCAAACTGACCAAATTTAGGGACAACAAACTGACACAGCATCACACCATAATCAAATGGCCTATAAAACCTGGGTTGTCTATTTTAAATGTGTAAAATGCATAATTTTGTGTCTGTCATTACAACATATACAAAATAACAAAAAGTAAACTGGACATGTAAAGAAAGTTATTTTAATGCTGGTAAAATCAAAATGGCTGAGACAAACAAGGGATCTTGAGTTCTTATTTTACAGAAATGGTAGAAAAAAAGGTCCAAATCAATGGATTTTGCATTTTTAGGTATCGGAAACTGATGCTACATCCTGCCCATTTTCCCAGATATGTTTTGTGACAACCCCCTATGATACTGAGTGAGCACTTAATTTAGACACTGTTCTGAAATTAAACAACTGGCATACATGGGACAAAAAGGGTAAGAAAAACATTGCCTGGGAGACTGAAACAACTGAACATTAATACATGTACCAGGCAACCACTCTTCCCAATGTGCAAACCTGGTGAATAAATGAAAACTATTGTGTTATAATTAAATGTTGTATATTTTCCAGAGACAAACATCTGATCATTGAATTGATACTGGGAGTACCTAAGGCAGTGTACTCACAGTCCATTCTACCAGTCCCTCTAGGTACAGCCCATACTACCAAACCCTCAGGACACAGTCCATTCTACCAGCCCCTCTAGGTACAGCCCATACTACCAAACACTCAGGACACAGTTCATTCTACCAGCTCCTCTAGGTACAGCCCATACTACCAAACCCTCAGGACACAGTCCATTCTACCAGCCCCTCCGGGTACAGCCCATACTACCAACCCCTCAGGACACAGTCCATTCTACCTTCCCCTCCGGGTACAGCCCATACTACAAACCCCTCAGGACACAGTCCATTCTACCTTCCCCTCCAGGTACAGCCCATACTACCAACCCCTCCCTCAGGACACAGTCCATTCCACCAGCCCCTCTTGGTACAGCCCATACTACCAACCCCTCAGAACGCAGTCCATTCTAACAGCCCCTCTGGTTACAGTTTATACTAACAGCCTCTCAGAGCAATTTTAGTCCAGACCACTAGCCCCTCAAGGCAGTCTATACTACCAACCCATCAGGGCATATTCCATACCACCAGCACCTCAGGGCACAGTCTACACTACCAGCCCCTCAGGACACAGTCTACATTACCAACCCCTCAAAGGCACAGTATACACTACCAATTCCTCAAGGGCACAGTCCATATTAGCAGCCCCTCAGAGCACAGTATATACTACCAGCCCCTCAAGGCACAGTCTACACTATCAACCCCTCATGGGCACAGTCTATACTACTAGGCCCTCAGGGCACACTCTACACTACCAGCCCCTCAGGACACAGTCTACATTACCAACCCCTCAAAGGCACAGTATACACTACGAATTCCTCAAGGGCACAGTCCATATTAGAAGCTTCTCAGAGCACAGTATATACTACCAGCCCCTCAAGGCATAGTCTACACTACCAACCCCTCATGGGCACAGTCTATACTACTAGCCCCTCAGGACACAGTCTATACTACCAGCCCCTCAGGGCACAGTATATACTACCAGCCCCTCAAGGCACAGTCTACACTACCAACCCTTCAAGGGCAGTCTATACTACCAGCCCCTCAGGGCATAGTCCATACTACGAGCTCCTCTGGGCACATTCCGTACTACCAGCCCTTCATGGAAAACCCTTAATGAAATAAGACTTGCAAATGTTTGTATTTTGTCAACACAGCAACACACAATAATTGGGGTGGGTGGGTAGGTTATCTTTGTCTGAGACTGAATGCTTATGATGTATATCAGGTATTCTGTTTTCTCACTGGTCTGGTGAAGATACGTGTATTATTAATCACTGTAAAGTATATGGCAGATGTTTCTATTGGTTAGAATTACTGTTTAAATAGTCAACTCAATAACAATATGACTTTGCATACTAAATTTACATGTGGAGCAATGATTCAACAAAACTTCCATGTGGAAATCAACAGTTTACTGACAGTTTTAACATAGGATTAACATTGTCAGATTAACAATACAGTGAACTGCAACAAGGTAAACCAAAACTAAAATAAACAAAAGAAATGAATAAGTTAATAAGTTTCTACACAGGGTAGCCAGCTACTGCAAAGCTAATGAACAACAGGATAAGAAAATAATTTTGTTATTAAACCTCAAAAACATTAAAAATATGTGCAATGTTGTGTCATACTTCTTCCATTCCCATAAATGATGTATGTTACAAACACTGTGTGCAATTAGGACTAACTTTTTGTATTACAAAATCTGCTCACAAATATTAATTGCAGTAATTTACAGGCAATCACTGACTTACTTTCACATCATGTACAGTGTCTTATACTTAATGGGATGGTTTACCTTTTAACATTTTTCCAAAAGTTAGAAATTCTGATATTTTATCAAAGTGTGAAAATTAAGGATGTTTCAATTTCTTTTTTTTTGCTATCAAGTGGTGAACAAAAAAATGAGAAATATCAACAGTCAGAATTTATTTCTAAATTATTTCATTTGTCTTAGATCTTTTAATTTACTTTATTTTATATAAAAGGCACTATATGACATTAACTACTGTAAATAAATCTGTTTAAGACATTTAGCAAGTTCAATGAAATGATCAGGATATTTTACTATGAGCACTCACTCTCAATACAAGTCAAATGTGATGCATATCTTCTTCATAGTTGTCCAGCTGTAAGGCTTTCAGTTCCAATTTTATATTTCCAGTTTCTCTCATAGCAATGAATGCATAATTTACAATAATAAAGTAAAAAGACTATTTTTTAAAATATAAATTCATGGCTAAACAGTTATATATATATATATATATATTTATTCATCAAAGAAATTAATGTTCTGTGCAATGCAAAAAAAAACAACTTCTTTTCTTTTTTTGTGCTGGCAAAGAAAACAAAACAAATCCATTTTATTGATATTACAGTAAACCCTGTTTTAAAGGGCCACCCCTTCTGCCAAAAACTTATGATCTCTCAAGACAGGTGGTCTCTCATATTTGGTTAAAACTCTATACAAGCAATAAATCTATGCATTGAGAATAAGAACCCTTATGACAGTTGGTCTCTCATAACAGTGGTCTTTCCAGACAGGTTTTACTATGTTGTATTTGCATGCTTACCTCCATTAACTACTGGCCTAGAGCAGTTTCTCAGGCAATGCTTTCAATTTCAATAAATCATTTCTAATAATACCAAGCCTGGGAATGTACAATACTGGACAACAGAGATAATGCTCTCAGTATCAACTAACATTTCTCCAAATCACACCACTCATTTTTGACAGAAAAAAACAATACATACACTGTATTATGATGTTTAGACAAGTTTCAATTTGTGTGTGTGTGTGTGTGTGATATTTTCCTCCTTTTTAATCTGTGTATTGTTATAGGCATGGGGTCTCTCTACCATGCAAATCATGCTTGATTTTCCATAATATGTAGATACTACAAATAATTTTCCCTAAACAATCAATTATCACAAATATTACAAATATAACATCACATTTGCTTAGGTTATCCTTGTTGCAGATTCGTATGATTCACAACTAAGCCTTTTGTAGCCAAATATTATTGTTCCCTTCTACCCCACTTCCTTCACAACCACAGTAAATGGTATGTCTGAATAAAGACATGACTGGTTCTAATTATTTCATGGTAGAAATATTCACACTGAAAGGCAAAACACCACCTATAGAAGTTACTCTGACCCAGTCTCAAGCTATTAAACACACATAAATAAAAATACCCAAAGAATTCACTATGCTAAGAAATTATTGAAGGTTTCATTTCATGAAAGTTATAGATGATATATAGTTTTGTGAATAATGTACATAATCTTGATTGTTCCTAGAAATTGAACAATTGCTCAGGTTGAGAAATATCTCCCCCAAACTGACTTCTAATGTTCAAGCAACAAATCTAAATAAGCTATAAACGAATATTTTAGTACTAAAAGCACATACCTGTGTGTGTGTGTATGTGTGTGTGTATGTGTGTGTGTGTGTGTGTGAGAAGAAACTCATAATGCATAAGACATTTGAATGGGCTGAATAAAATATGGGACAAATATGGTGTAGGAGATCTGTGAAAAAGATTTTTGTTTATAAAGCAACAATTCCAATATCTATCATTTAAAGTCACTATTTATTTCTGTTTTGCTATTTTTTGGTCACATGATCTCACAATTACTATCAATTAAACTAATTAAGGGCATACTAATCAGTCAAAGTCTTGCACAGACAATGATGATATGTTTAATTATTGTGGTATCAATCAATCTAGTGTTAGTAATTTGCAATATAACTAAATCATACAGTAGAAACAATGATTAGCAAAATATTTTTATATTTCAGCAGAACATTTTGCTTTTCTTTATAAATTAATGCAAGTCAAAAATGTAGCTGGATATAGAAGAATTGTATTGACATATGATACAGATGTATGATATTGACATGTGATATTGACCTATGATATTGCCATATTATAAGGAAGCATGATATTGACATAAAAGGATGTATGATATTGATATGTGACAGATATTTGGTTCTGACATATGCCTTATGATATATGACATGTTATTACCATGTTTTTGACATATGATACTGACATCTGATATTCTATTTACTTAAAAGCACCCCAGTTTAATATTTAAATATACAAGTTTTATTTGTAATATTAATATACAATACACGATATAGTATAAAGATTAAATATACATCCATGATCATCTAAATCAAGTATTAATACATATATATATATATGTATGTGTTTGTGTGTAGTTATATATGCTAATTTTTCTGAGCTAACTATACACTGACAGAATCGTTCAGTATTTCGTGATAATGAATGCCTTGTACCAAAATCACATACAAACTGCTTTGGCACATTTGCATTAGCTTTTTTGATACAGTGTTTCAGATTTAGGCTAGCTATAGACACTAGACAAGGTTTTCACAATAGCACACAAGTTATAAGACACAAACTGTCTTCTTTAGCTTGTGATAAAAATGGGGAAAATATATTTACAATTTTACATCCTGAATTTCTTCAAAATATACTTTCGTAGTTCTGCAAATCTGAATTACATGAGTCATGTCATGGGATCTCAAGGTTGATTACACATTTCAAAATTATACCGTAATTTGGAGTATATTCCAAGGGCAGTTACATCTTCCTTACTGCACTCAAAATGAAATAAACATTAAAGTTCACAGCATCTTTTTGATAACTGCAATTGAAAGGCTTCATAATTTTCCTACATTATGATCTGAATCATTCAATGACAACATAAACATTCATGCCATTGTCAGCACACTTCATTAAGATTAACTTGGCAGAAACTGCTGTAATCTGATGTAATTTACTTTATATGGATAAAACCAGACCATAATCACAAAATTGTGTTGAATCGACAAAAAATCCCAGATCAAATAGAATGCAATGAGTATTCATTAACAATAAAATTTACTTCAAATTTCATTTTTAAGAAGACCAAACCTCATTTTTTTTTAAACTTACATCTAGCGTGCAACCAACTTCAAATTTGTCTGGGCGGAGTTATGTGCACATTAAAAATGTTGTGCAATGATGGAGATACGCTTGTATATTTAGTTTGGAAAACATCATACATTCAGTTACTTTGTTTACTGTAGTGTACTTTTGTTTTTATATTTCAGCATAGTTAAGAATAAGAAAATGACCTTATAATACAAAGGTTACTGCATGTGTATGAGAAAATATGAAATTGTTTTGTCAGATGTATATACTGCACTCCCATGGTTGTGCAGTATAACTATCAGAAAAACTTGTTCAATATTTTCCCATACAAATGCAGTAAACTATATATATATATATATATATATATATATATATATATATATATATATATATATATATATATATATATATATATATATATATATAGATATATATATAAAACTGCTCCAGTGACCCAGTGGTTAGTGCGTCCGCCTTGGATGCCGGGAGTTTGTGGGTTAGATCTCCGTTCAAGTCATACCGAAGACCTACAAAAATGGTACTAACAGCTGCTTCGCTTGATGCTCAGCATTAAGAGATTAGTGTTAGGACTGGTTATCCTGGTGACAGGATAATGTGACTGGGTGGGACATCATGCTTCATGTCTGATGCATGATGCCCCAGTGTTAGACATCACTATAAACTGCCACACTGCAGACATCGTAGATATATGACTGAATTTTTTTTTAAACTACATTAAAAATCATAATCACATCATATCACTAGACCAACAAGGTCTCTGCTTTTTTATAGATATCTGACAGCAGCTGTCAGATATTAAAAAAAAAAACAGAGACCTACTTGTTGGTCTAATCATATCAGATCACACATCACACGCAGACAGATAGACAGACAGATAGATAGATAGATGGATAGATAGATAGATAGATAGATAGATAGATAGATAGATAGATAGATAGATAGATAGATAGATAGATAGATAGATAGATAGATAGATAGATATAGATAGATAGATAGATAGATAGATAGATAGATAGATAGATAGATAGATATAGATAGATAGATAGATAGATAGATAGATAGATAGATAGATAGATAGATAGATAGATAGATAGATATAGATAGATAGATAGATAGATAGATAGATAGATAGATAGATAGATAGATAGATAGGTATTATAGTACGAGACGGAGTTTTCATAGTCTTTACTGGGCTGAAAGTTCGTGAAACAATTTAATCAATGACACATAAGATCATCATATTCACAACACGTCACAACTGATTCTATTTCTGATCAGGTACGTTTTTCAAATATAGAAAGAAATTAGTTACCGTTAAAAAAAAAGTTTTCTGGAACGAACAGCTGATTACGGTACGTCTAACGTGTTCATGTACATCTGACTTACTATTTCGAATTTTACACGATAAGTGGCGATTGAGGATATCATATTCTATTACCGGAGATGACATTTAATAGATGTCATTGATCCCTTATAAAGAAAATACTTGGCTTCATTTAATCCATTACCTCTTGTTTTCGTAGGTAGCTGCCATTGCTGTTGAAAACTCACTGAGCATACGCTAAATAGGTCTAGTATAATTCACCTGTACGGAGGGCGATATGAGTTATTAATTGCAGTTCTGCAAGGCATTGTGGATAAATTTTCATAAAAGTACTTTTACTAAGATTGGGGGGGGGGTGCAAAACGCCTCTATGGGGTAAAACGCCCCCAAGCTGTCCTGACGTCCCTATGCTAGAAAATGGACCGGTCTTTATACCGCAAGCTTGTCTAGGATACACAGGTCTTGTAAAGGGCGGCCATTGTTGGATGCAGCCGCACGCATGATTTTTATGCAAGAATATTGCTTTTTTCGCATCTTCTTATAAAAGTGGTCGATCCATTTGTTTGCAGTACTTTGGACAGGAACTACCTAAAAAAACAGGGTACGTATGTTTTTAAACATCATAGTATACAGGTGCATCATGTATAATGTTTCGTGATTCGCAGCAGTTGTTAATACCGCCTTTTGTTAAATTGTCAATGCTGTACGATAGAGGCAAAACGCCCCTTACAGGGGGCGTGTTACCCCATAACTAATTAAATGTTTTACACTTTTTAACTAACCGTTCATATGCCTAAAATTATTCTATACTTATTTGCAGATGGTACGATCTTACAGAAGGAAAACAGATCAAGGAAATTATGGGACACCAGCTCTAAATGCGGCTCTTGAAGCAATTCGTTGTGGAGCTCCATTGAAAGCTGCTGCCAGGAATTATGGAATTCCAGCTAAAACTTTACGAAGACATAGAGATTTGAAAGTTTTGCATCCTGGAGTGTCAAAACTGGGAAGTAAAACTACTGTTTTTAAGCCTGAATAGGAGTTACTTCTAGTCGAGCACATACGGTCCATGGAAAAGGCATTATTTGGACTTATCACTATTGACGTTGAGCATTTGGCATACGACTTAGCAGTTTATCTTAATATTAGAAACCACCCATTTCAAGGCAATGTAGCAGGTATTGATTTGTTGAAAGGCTTTATGAAAAGGCATCCAAATCTATTAGAGCTCCAGAGGCAACCAGTAGCAGCAGAGCCGTGGGCTTTAACAAGCCACATGTAGTTAATTTTTAGCAAGTATATAAAAAATCTCTTCACGCAGCACTTCCTGATGGTCTCAGAATATGGAACGTGGATGAAACAGGCATTAGTTCTGTCCACAAGCCAGTAAACATCATTGCATTCAAAGGTGTTAGATCGGTTGGTAAAGTTATAAGCGGTGAACGTGGTCAAACTATTACTGTAATATGTGCCACGAATGCGGCTGGTACATTTGCACCACCAGCATTTATCTACCCACGCAAACGAATGGTTCCATCACTGATGAATGCCGCACCAGCCGGAGCACTGGGCTTGTGTAGCCCAAGTGGATGGTAGACAGTCATATTTTTTTCCCAATGGCTGGAACATTTCTCTTCTTTTGTGAAATGTACGAAGGACCCTCCACACATTTTTTTTGATGGGCACCATAGCCACAAAACGTTGGAAGCCATTCTCTATGCACGCGAGAAAGGGATTGTGTTGATAACCTTTCCTCCCCATTGCACACATCGGCTCCAGCCTCTTGATGTCACATTTTTCAAAGAACTAAAAAGTGCTTTCAATTTGGAATCTGGAAACTGGATGACAAGCAATTCAGGAAGACGAATAAGCGCATTTGAAGTTGAGGACATTTTTTTCTGCAGCATATAAACGATCTGCGAGTTTACAGAAAGCTGTCACCGGTTTTGAAGCCTGCGGACTTGGCCTTTTTATCCAAATAAGTTTACAGATGATGATTTCGCTCTTTCTATGGTAACTGATGAACCTCAGCCAGTTTCAGGTGGGCCTAATTCAAATCAAAAAGCACTACACGTGACGTCACATCTGATTGAATTAAATAAGATAGCTGATTACATGACGTTTACCAGCTGCACAGAGATGTTTGAAGGGTCGGGTGATGCAGAACCATCTGTTCAAGAAGTCAAGACAGCTGACAGTTATTGCAGGTGGGGCAGGCGATACAGAAACAGCGAATGAGGGAAATAGGTCAGTTAATGATCAATCGCTTAGTAACATTATGATCACTTCTAGAAACGCAGGAACATTAAATGAACCAAGCAAAACGGTTGAATTTATGCTAACTGTTAGTTCTACAGACACTGTGGATGGGTCCGGTAATCCAGAGATAGATGAAACAATTTATATTCAGTCACCTGATAATCAACAAACACATCAATGTGCCATCAACGTCGAGGAGACAGGCAATCGGAAAATGCTTGACGAAGCTATTCTTGCTGGACAAACGGAAAGTGCTACCTTGAGTGTATCTCATAAAGAATGCAGAAATGCAGACGATTCAGAATTTGTGAACATATTGCTTAAACTTTCGCCAAAGCCTAGAATATCCAGTCAGTGCACAAGAAAGCGAAAGGCAGAATCAGCTATGAACTTTACATCATCACCGTATAAAAAGATGCTTATCGAAAAGCAAAGAAAGACGATGACAGATACAAAGGGCAAAAGTCATAGAACTGTACAGGCAAGTTGGAGCAAACTGAATGAAACCAGTTTCGAAGCAGAAAGAAATGCAAAAGAGAAAGAAGCAGACACGTAGAGAGGACAAACAGATAGGTAGAAAACCATATAAGATTATAAAGACAGCTAGTATACAAGACCATGAAAAGGGAGAAAAGGCTTCGCGACCAAAGTCAGTTGCTAAGCACGATATTGCTCTGTCAGCAGACACAACACATAATGAAGACAACATTTGTGGAACTGCGATTTTGAATATGGAGGAAGTGATGATCCTTAAATAGATGATTCCTGGTCACAGTGCAAAGAATAAACCAGGTAGTGCCATGAATCCTGTGGCACCACCCTCAATATGTAATTTTGCTGTTCTAAGTGTGATTAATAAAGAATTTACAAGGAACATTCACGTTTTGTTTTGTTTTTCATCGATAATGATGGAAATTGCGGACTATTTAGACTTGGGCATTCTTGCAGCTGCTTCCTTATCCGCATTGTCGTGCTAATTTGAATGATGTAACAGTATGTAGCTTTAGCATCTTTGCCATACATAAAATGTCCATATAGGAATAATACTTGATTTTACAGTTCAATTGTATTACTGTAGTTTTACAGACCTTTACAGATATTAAATGCATGGTGGGGCAAAATGCCCCGGAGGGGGCTTGATGCCCCAGCATAGGGGCAAAATGCCCCTTTTTAAATTTTTACAAGTTTTCATTTTTCTCGTAAATAGTTTCTTCATTAAAGTTAAACATCATTCCATTATGTTAGACGCAACGCATTCTTCAAATAAATTGTCCATTTGCGAACACAATCATGTAAATCATGCTATAAATTTCCGAAAGTTGTTAGATGGGGCGTTTTGCCCCCCTCTACCCTAATTGTGCGTTATCAGCGAATGATGGAATTTTCACTTGTAAAAAAATAAAACGTGTTTATTGAATAATATGCGATCATTGGATGAAAATAGTTAGCGCCTCTTATCACAACTATTCAGTTCTATCGAGGTATGTTTGATCATTGAATTTATATATTAATCTACAAGTACCACACTTTCTTAGACAGAAACTCTCGATCTGATAAGCTTATTTGCGTTCGTCCTGCGAACATAATCTTTCACCCGATACCGCATCCAACTGCAGGTAGTCATTGGATAGGATCGCATCAAATGGAAACAACTCTTTCCTCTGTTGGAAACAATGCAAGGATAAGTTGCATCCCTTGATCTATTTCAGACCCATGAACTCCAGTCGACATTATTTACGATAATTCTAAGCGATAAAGCCATTTTAAGCCCAACACTGCATTTTATATGAATAAACCAAACCTTCTCAATTATAATCCCCTCCCACTTTTCCACAGTCAGTAAACAATAATAAACTAAGTAGGATTCAAGCCACACAGATAACGAAAGTTGGCTATATTTCCCCCTGCACGTCGGCGACTGCAAGCTATCGTAAAAATCAACCATACAAGAAAAATACCCGAATGTCAGACCTAATGTCAAAGTTCTCGTCTCGTATTTCCGTGAATCTATGTGATTGCTGAAAATTTATTTAAATCTTGCATCTTGAATAAGTATGTAGAGTATCCATACAAAAGTCTGACTCTGTCATGCTTTTAAACCAGATTATTGCTCAAGGTGTCATTAAGAAATAAAGAGTCACTAGCGTCTGAAGTAGTGGTATCCAAAGGTGAATGATACATAACGTACCTAATGGTCAAACAATGTTATATATATATATATATATATATATATATATATATATATATATATATATATATATATATATATATATATATATATATATACCAAACAGAACAGAAAGTGCTATATTGTGAATTGAATGAAAATTAATAACAATCGGTGAATTAAGCAAAGTTTTCCGAAATATGTTTGATCTTTCTAAAGAGATCACACCAACATTTTCGTTAGGTAATTCAAGAACAGCAGATAATAGACGTACGGCATGTATTGTATTAAATCGTTCATTTGACAGGACCTAACTGGGTTAGTGTTAGTAATTGAATTATTTCTTAGTGAAAGATAATGAATCGATATAACATTTTACACAAAAGATTAATGAGCAGTAGTGTAAATGTTCCTTGCTACATTGTAATTTAGACTACAAGGTATGGTGAATATCACTTATGACATTCTGTTCATGAAGACAATAAATACTTGCTTATCAGTGAATGTGTGTATGTGTGCTTCATGTGTATTACTTGTACACTTTTTCCTGCACATTTCAAGGTATGGTGAATATCACTTATGATATTCTGTTCATGAAGCCAATGAATACTTGCATATCTGTGACTGTGTGTGTGCTTCATGTGTATTACACTTTATCCTGCACATTTATTAATCTAATCACTATATCTTGACATTGCTCAAAGACAGTGTAGACATTAAATACTTTAGTAATGTAATGATTAATATATCTCATGACTTTGTATTCGTATGTACATATGATTCAGTATTAAATGCATAGATTTCGTCTTTTTAAAATATATAGACTACAATGTCCTATATATAAACCACCATATAGACTACAATGTCCTATATATAAACCACCATATAGACTACAATGACCTATATATAAACCACAAGTCTAACTTCTAATGAAAAACAGGAGATGAGTTACATTGTAAATGAACATGTGGTGAAATTGACTCTTACTCCAAAACTTTCAGATGGAAACCAATAAAATGTACAATGAATCGCCTGATGTTCTTGTACAATTTCACGTGCTCTATTTACACAAGTCATCTTGCACATTGTGCAAAGTGACTCGTTTTACAGGTCTACAATTCCAGATTCCTCAAAGCATTTCGCTGTGTGATTAACATAGCCAGACCCTAGTACTACAGAGGATCATAAACCAGGCAACTTGATGAAAATGACATGTGAGAAATGTAAATTAATGGCTTGGGATAATAAATGATAAAGCTTCAAGGTGATGTTATGTATATTTAATTGGCTTTGTTTGTTAGTTTTATTTTAATTTTATTTCATTACAGGCTCTGGTAATATATCATAGTATGTTGGACTTGACCTTGTCCAAAATTAAGTCCAGTTTAGCTTGACCCAAATAAATTTATTTTATTCTGTGTAAACAACCAGCTCATAGCTAAATTATTCTTATGTGTATTTGATTAAAATCTGTGTTTTTATTAAAGACGAAGCAAACACGTTTATTTATGTCAAGGCGTTGTAATTTTCTAAATGGATTAAACTTAAACCAGGTTATTGTTTTGTAAGGATCAAGATCATTCAGGAAGGCTTTTTTCCATTTGGTAATAGTTTTTGTTTTAGAAAAGGCTAATTGTGACCTGAGGTCTAGTCGAGAATTTATATAATCTTTTAACGAAGAGGACATAGTTGGACTTTAAAATCTCACACTTTAAATTTGTAATATTTGTTGTGTCAAGTTGGCTTCAAATTTATTTCTTCAAATTCTAGTCCTCTGAAGACGTATTTAAAATGTTTGTTAGTTATATTTTTTAAGTTTTATTCCATTGCATGTTATTTAATGATAATTTTGTCTACTGGATTTTATAATTTTTCAGAAATTCAGATCAGTTCTGTTTTGACCTGATAAACGGCCAGTAGGTTCAAAAATTATATGGAATTGCTGACCTCGATTCAAAAATCACATAGAGTTCTTGTATACAACCTTTTTATTTGTTTCTTTCCTGAGTAAGAATCAATGATTTTAGCTAAGCTATACTATAGTACGTAATTTTAGGCACGTAATGTTTTTACATTGTTCTACTAACATAATCACGCGACTTTCATAACGGGAATCTGTTTTGCGTCTTGGATAGTCTTATAACTCATTATTATAAGCGTAAATATCTAGTTATGCTTTAAAGCTTAAACGTGTTTTGTTGTGACCAGATTGAGTTCAATTTTTATTTCTGGAATCAGTAATTCATTCTTTGGAAAACACACACATACGTATATATATATATATACATACATACATACATACATACATACATACATACATACATACATACATACATACATACATACATACATACATACATACATACATACATACATACATACATACATACATACATACATACATACATACATACATACATACATACATACATACATACATACATATTAGTGTTTCTTACACATTGCTTGGACAAAGACACTTATTGAAAATTATTTGGAATTCCAAATTGGTATATTATTTTCTTTGCTTCAACAAGGAGCTGTTTATACGACAGCACTTAGATGGCTATCGAAGACGTCATCGCCTTCCATCCTGAAATTCGAACTGTGATTTAGTCCTTTTCATTTATAGGACTTTTTAAAACTTCGACTAATTTTAGATTTTATTCGTAAACCGTATGTCCTTTCTCAGAATTTTGCTTTGTTTTTCTGAGGAAATAAATTGTTTTGTTAAATTTGATGAAGCTTGTTGATTCCACTATTTCATTGTTACTTTTGTACGAGCCTAGACAAGTAACACTAGATTCAAGTGTTTATTTTCTCTGGAAATTCAAAAGTGCTCTGACAAAATTATTGGATGTAGACAGTCCTTGGAATTTATCTTGTATTCAAACCTGGAATTATACTTTTGTGATTCAGCAAAGGACTGTTTGCACATCAACACGCTAGGAGCTATAACAGACATACAAACAACTTTAGCTTAGGACTTCATGTGGACTGCTACTGAATTGTATTCATACTTTAAATTTCTAGGACTTGTGTAGGTAATTATTGGATTTTTATGGAATTAATTTGCAATATATTTAGTTCCTTTTCCTCAGTTTCACTTTGTATTCTTGGAAAATAAATTATTTGTTGAATTCTACAAAGCTTGTTGTCTTTCAATATTTTAATCTTTTCTGTTACATATTGTTTCGAGCATAGATCCGTAACAGTGACTTTAAGATGTTGCTCTAAATGATGACTTTTGGAAGATTGGAAAATGCAGAAATTAATCGAATAGAAACCATTTGGAGTTCTTTTTCACTATTTTAGGATGACACATTCCAGAAATTTGCCCAATGTTTTCAAACATCGTCTTTATTACACATGTATTTAACTTGCTATTGTCTCATTAAATAGTTTCTTAAGGCTGTCCACCAATCCCATTCAAAATTATAAACAGAGGGTTCATCATTATAAGCAATGAACCATACGTTTTTAAATGGACTATTTCGATTAAGAACATTACATAGTGGAATGACTTAATTAGTTTAAATAACTCAGGTAAGCAACTCACCGATTTGTCATCAATAATTATGCAGACCATACACCAGGATGAAAAGAGGAGAGAATTCCAATTTGAAGACATATTAATTGAATCTTAAAGCCTATGTAGGAACCACGTTGATTAACAAAGTACTCTTACAGTTACATTATATTTCTTTTTTAACTATTTAACTAAAATTCTGGGTGTTTCATTTTCAAGATTTGTTTTACATTTTTATGTTGTGGATGAGTTGACATCATATTTCTGAAAGGATACATTTTTTACCATTTTCTAATTTCAAGCGCGAAAAAAAATATCAAGCAGGAATTTTGCATATTTAAACCAGTATTCTGCGTCTCCATATCGTCCACTTTCAATATGGAAATTTATAACAGAACGTTAAGATTTACTAACGTCAGTGGCGTACTAAAGAGGGGGAGGAGGACAATGGAGACTAGAGTGACACCGGGCGGGTGTGATAGGGGTGAAGGGAGTGCCATCAGGAGAGTTGAAATACCAGTAGGATGCCAACTAGTTTGATTTAAGATTCCCATATTTGGACATATCCGAACATTAAAACCGTAGTTTTCGGTTGTCGTGACGTAATTTATTTACTTTTGTGTTTATTACTTTAATTTTAAAATCGTTATCTGCGCATATGAAAGCAAAAATTGTTTGACAAGTGAATATCTGCTAGTTTGCCAAAGGAAGTATCCACCCCACGTACCAAATACTATAGATAGGGCTCTGACTAACGCCATTGTGATCACGTCATATCATTGAAACTTAAATGTCATGCTCTAAACGTAAATGTCATGCTCTAACATAAAAATTGAAATACTCACATAGAAACCTTGTAGAAAATATTCAGATTTAATCGTTATTTGAAAAACAATCATAACATTGTATTCCTTAGACATGAAATTTTCAAATATGGCCGAATATAACAGATCATTTGCCTTACGAAGTTCGTTGCGTAATATTTCACAACTCGTTTAATATTTTTCGTTGTTCACGAAAATTTCTGTCAAATCTTCTTTATCCATATTAGTTCCCAAAGAGACATTATTTTAAAATCTTTATATATATATATATATATATATATATATATATATATATATATATATATATATATATATATATATATATATATATATATATATATATATATATATATATAAATATATAATTTCATAATTTTGAACTTTGAACACCAACACATCAATGCCATGATGTAAATAGTACCTGTTACATTGATTGCTGTTGTTTTTATCAGGATATCAATTCAGCAAAGACTTCGAGTACTTTTGAGCGGCGCTGTAACCTGTTTTCATATCTTAGTTGAAAACTCATGAACTTTTAACTTTTACGTATAGTAGACAAACAGTGACATTAATGTAAAGTTATAAAGCCAGTCTAAAGATCACGCGCCTACATGGATAGATCAGCTTTCAATGGACCAGGAAGAGATATTGTCAAAGCGGCTTTTGTTTGTGGTACCAGGAAAGGAAAACTAACCACAAGAGAACGAATATTAAAACAGGACGAAGGTGACCATGTCAACAGCACGAGATGATTTTCAAACCAAAGAGAAGCAAAACTGTCCCATCTGCCTGGGTGATTTCAAGACTCCAAGACAGTTACCGTGTATGCACTCGTTCTGTGAAAAATGTTTACAGGACTACTTGTCATCTCAAGGGAAAAACTTAAGGAAACTGAAACAAGTCAAGTGTCCGATTTGTAGGCAAGCAGTTAGCATTTCACAAGAGGGCAAATGGGGCCCAAATGTTGCATCTCTGTTTCCAATCAATGTGATTTTACAGTCCATTGTAAGGGATGCCAAAGAGAAAGTAGACCACTCGTGCGACAGTTGTCACTCTACTGGTATATCCTGGCCTGCTCAAGGTGTCTGTGTACAGTGTGAGGAAATCATATGTGAACATTGCTCAGAAGTTCATCAGAAGCAAAAGATTTCTCGAACTCATGTTATTATTTCTATGCAAGAATTTACTAGTAATCCACAGCTTGTAATGACACTTGCCAAAGGGTTCAGCTGTCCAGACCATGAATGGGAAACCATTGATTTCTATTGCAAGGATCATGAGACTGCATGTTGTGGAAAATGCTGTATTGTTAGTCATATAAACTGTTCCCATGTCTCTGATCTGAAGAAAGAATTACCAAGTCTACAACAGGAGAGAAACCCTGATGATATAATCGACCAAATGAAGATATTAGAATCTCATATGAAAGAGTGTAAGGAGGTCAATGAGACTAGCACCAGTCACCTTGAGTCGCAGGTGAATGGCTTGACCGCTCAAATTAGAGAACTTCGGAAAAATGATGAGCTTGATGAGTTGGAGAGAATAGTCACAATAGTAGGAAATAGAATTTACAAGGAAGAAAAGATGAAAAAAGAAGAAGAAAGAAATAGATTTCAGTCTCTGATCAATTCAATTCAAAATTCACATATGCTCCTAGAAACAGTAAAAAAATATGGAACTGCAATGCAGGTGTTTATTACAACAAAGATGATCCTACATACAGCTTACGTCATACTTGGATCAGATCCAAGAAGAATACACAAAGACAGAGACTGCTACAGTCTTGTTGAAAGTAAATCCTCAAGTCCAGTCCATACTGTCAGCTGGTCCATATAGTTTGGGAAACATAATATGCAGTAAAGAAACACGGTATCTGCCTTTTCCAGTTTTCAGGAGGCCATCAAAAAACTGTCTGATTCAAAGAAATAGAATTATTGATATTAAAAGCAGCTATTATAATCCACCAGACTATACTGGTGCCACGTATTTGTACTCGGGTCATGTAATGCTAGCAGATTTTAAAAATGATAGATTGTGTCTGCTGGATTCATCATACAACTTAATCACTAGATACAAACTGCACTGTTTCCCGCAGCAGATCTGTGTTGTGAATGATAATGATGATGTAGATGTGACTCAACTATTTAAGCAAACAGTCCAGCTTGTATCTGTCAAGAATGGGAAGATCACACCCACCAAGGATATACCCTTTAGATACAAATTTAATGGTGTTGCTGCTGTTGGAAATGGAAATATCATTGTATCTGGTTACTGTGACGATAGACGTAAATATTTTTGGAGTCTTATCAGCAGTGGAGGAAAGGAAAAGTCATGTCATATGTTTGAATGAAATTCAAATGACTCATGGACCTATGTTGCTGTCGATTCATCCGTCAAACATGTCTACATCACCATAAATAAAGACAATTCCCTGTATTGCTTTGACATGAGTGGCATACAGCAGTTTGTCTACCGTAATGAAAATCTTCAAAATCCCCATGGAGTTGCTACAGACAAATGTGATAATGTATATGTAGTTGGATATAACTCTAATAACATTCACCAGCTGACACCAGATGGCGTTGTCCTTCAGATCATATCTGATGAGGTTCCAGCTAAACCTCGAGCAATTTGCTTTAGTAGGGATGGTGAAAAGATTCTAGTCATAAACTTCTCAGACAGAATAAAACTTTACCAATATCAACTAATATAACAAACACATTTTTTAAAACTTTGGGACTGACATAATTATTAATGAAGCAATCAATTCTCGAGATGCAAATTTTTCAATTATTTCCTAAAAGATTGTAATGCTTTGTATATTTTCAACTCTGTGAAATGACCGTTTGATAATTAGTTTGCATTTTTAAATGAATATGCTCAATATTTACAGATTGTAGTGATTTACACTGACAAGCAATTTATGTTCTTTGAATTACATGCTAGTGATCTCTTAAAAGACCCATGTATCATTTAATTATGTTTTTAAGTTCATATGATTTAAAATGCTTAACTAGTGAAACTTGCATGGATCGCCATTGCCATCACAATCTTTTGTACCCCATTATTCCCCCATCATTCCCTTCCCAGTCATCTACTCGCACACCCATGTTTTTATCCACGGATCAAAGAGCAAAATCCTTACTTATAAAATACATCTACATGAACTGCCAGCATAGACAAGTTTTGAAAAGAAAATATTTTATACTGTGATTATTGTAATTAAAGGGACACTTTGTCAATGAACTAATGCCTGTGAACTAGTGTCTAGCAGAAGTACTAATGTTCCACTGTCCAAAGTAATTGATTGTACTAATTCAGCATGTACAATTTGAAAATCATTATAACTGAAGATCATTGTTCAATTTAAATTCACTACTTTCTGACTGGACTTAAAGTTGAGAAACTTTAGTTTATAAGTTTCAGTTTTGCAGTTTTCAGAAATAATTATGCCAATTAGTGGGCAGATCATTCTCCTCAAATCTGTTTGCTCTTATTAAGCTATATTGACTGTGCATAACATTATGTTAATTTGAGCTTTCGCAAGAATCCAAATGGTCTACAAACAACTCATGTTTCATTTAATGGGTTTACCCTAAGTAGCAGATGGGTCATCACCCAGAGCTTTCTCCACTAAGTATTCACCTTTGGTCATTAGATATCAAGTTTTGGATATTTTCCCTACGCTGCGTTCTTTGTTTCATTTTATCCAGACACCAGGCCGATTAGTCCTAGCACCGACCTATTTAATGCTGCGTGCCAAGTAAGTCATCTTCTAGTACATTTTTATGTCTTTGACACGACTTGACTGAAGTTCAAGCATGCAACCTCATGCATGCAAGGCAGATGCTTTAACCGTTTAGGCCACCAAAGCAGTTGGCAGCTGGAATAATAAGTCTATGTGAAATTAGTATATGGCAGCTACACAAATAGATACTAAGAACACACAGCATATTTAGAAGCAAACCTGAAATTTTATTAGTGTATGTTATATTTATCTGAATTTACATCATGCATAATATTTTGAGGTTGTATATTGACCCGTCACATTATGGTCAGTCGTTTTTTATTGTGGTCACACAGTCATCTTAATTAGCATGCAGACCATTATCCTTAATTCACAGTGATAATTTAATAAATCTGATTTTAATTTACATAAAAAACATAAATATTAGGAACTGCTTTTAACAGGAAATACCTATAAACAGGTCAACTTATAAACATTTTTAAAAGTACATTATAATGTTAAAATTTGCACCACTGACACTATAGTCATAACAGTATCTAACAGGTTTAGATACAATTTGTTGTTCTATACACGATATTTATTTGTGTTCTTAGTTTTAGTCTGTTACACTTTCTATGATATATATGTACATAAAAATTTACTCAACTGCATAATTGTGCAATCATCCTTGTTTAGAGTTCAACATATATATATATATATATATATATATATATATATATATATATATATATATATATATATATATATATATATATATATATATATATATATATATATATATATATATATATAAATTAATAATTATATATCACTTGTATGGAATTCATGAATTCAGCGATGCATTCCAACAGCCTACTGTTCCTATTTTAAATAATTTTTTGTATCATAGTCTTTCACAAGTACTACTTTCTCTATCATTGATAATATAGGTGCGTCAGAATATTGACATCATTGATGAAGATGGTGACATTTTGAATGATGGTGAGTGGTTGGGATTGGTTCTACTCGAAATAAAAACGTACTGTTCAACTGACTTTCAAAAATCTTTTCATCAAATTATTTGTCATAGTAACTGTCAGATTGAAAGAAATTAAAGTTGCAACAGGATGATGATGATGATGGTGGTGGTGATGGTAGTAATGACATTTAAATGCATCAGTTTTTTCAGTTGTTTCCAAAAAGTTTACTCAATTGGATTTTTAACAATTCGACTTATATCACTATTATGTCTGCAATGTGGCTGTTTATAGTGATATCTAACACTTAGGCATTATGCCACAGAAATTTGGCACCAAGTTCCATCCAGTCACATTATTCTGACAATGCTGACCAGTCCTAACAAATACCTCTTTAATGCCGAATGCCAAGCAAGGCAGCTGCTAGTAACTCGGCATGGATTTAAACCTGTGACTTCCTGCATCTGAGGCATATGTTTTAACCACCTAGGCTACCAGAGCAATCTGCACTACAGTGGTAATGATGATGATGACGATGATGATGATGATGATGATGATGATGATGATGATGATGGTGATGATGATGATGGTGGTGGTGGTGGTGGTCGTCGTCGTCTTCGTGGCAGTTGTGGATACTATTTTTAATACTATGGTTTCTTTCTTGACATTATGGTATTGGTATCACAAAATCTAACAGTTACATCCTATAATAAAATACTCTGCACAGCATTTGGTGTGGTCTGGTTACTTTGAAGTGAAGGAAAAACACTGACCAAAACATAGAGCTAATATTGATATATTATTTTCACAGACAAGTTAGATCTTCATGCACACGTGTATCTAGTTCTTGTGGGACAATGATGTATTGATTTTTGAGTCGTCTTGCAAAAGATATACGTACACTCAAGTGGTATATATTGGTGGTATAATGATCTCCGTCTACGTTTTACACTAGTTAGTTAAGGATACGAGCCTAGCCATAAAAACCCAAGAGGATTCCCCGTTAGATGTCACAACGTTTTAATGTATCAACCATTGAGTAACTGTACACAATTATTTGAATCGTAATTAGTGTCACTTTTTCCTAAACTACAAAGACAAAGACGTAGCTTTTATTCAGGCAAAATGTGATGCATAGCAGAACTCTTAAATTAGCTGTCAATTTTCTTATTTAGTTCACTCTGTTTAACAAAAAGAGAAACCTTTCCTTATCATTGCTTGACACTAGGAATTATATTTGTAAATCAAACTATTTTTCCCAGAAATTTCCTTTCCGGCGTTTGTAGTGCAACATGATAGACCTGAATATTAAATAATTATTCAATATTAATAAATAGTTATAGCAGCGTAAAATTATCCCTAAAATCCATTGAGAGAACAATAAAGCATATGACCTACAATTTGTAACTGTTATTCCTCACAATTGTTACGGTATTCCAGGCTGATGCGCATAACAACTATAGTCACTTGACAACTGAATGTATTTTGTACTCTAGACGTTAATTCCTATATGAATAGATCTTTGTCTCGATGGCTACCACAGCCTAGTGATATATTTGTTATAAATAGATTGTTGTCAGAGAAATATTTTCTGTTCTCATAATCTAAAATTTAAAATTTAAATTACGCATAAATTAAAATTGCAGAACTATCAATGGCCAAAACTATATATGCCTTAGCTGGCACTGATATATACTTATGGTCTGGTTGTAAATTTTGCAAGACAGGTACACATGATATGTTTGAATCATTATGTTTTATAAAGCAAGCATTATGATATGAGTCAAGACGTCGAAGAAAATGGCACAAGCAGGCACAAGTCTCCAGTTATACACAAATGTTTCAAGCCTTTCCCTATCATTACGGTACTAATCCAATGTAGCAAGACAACCGAGTTTGGAATTTTCGAATTTACAACAAAACACCATTGATGGGAATGCAATACAATATTTAATTTTTTTTTAAAAAAAAATATTAAATTAAGTATGATAGATAATTGTGTGCATGGGTCCACACTATGGAACTAATTAACATAATTAGCACGATCTTACTAATACAACAAATACGATACCAATACAAATAAAGAAAGAAATATTCACGGTATATCACAAAACATAAATATGACCTTCACAATAGTAAAATACAAATTATATTTTGCCCAAAATGACGAATTGATAGTTTTACTTACAATGGTAAAACCAATGATATTTTGTTCAAAATTTGCGAATTGGTATTTTTACTCATAATATCAAAACAAATGTTTGTTCGTTCAAAATAAAGAATATATAGTTTTGCACACAATAGTAAAAGAACTGAGTATTACCAATAAACTGGAGCGATGTATATACTTATTAACTCTTTGGTACCTGTTCCACTGGACAAACAAGCAAAGATTATTTGTAGTCTCCGACCAACATTGATTCCTGGGTTAGACAATTGGCGCCCACCACTTTGGTATGCAGGGCCCGATTACCCTCAACCCGACCAGCAACGTTGGAATATTCAAAGCACTCGAAAACATATGCACAGCACAGCTCAGCACTGCAAACGCATCATACGCTGCTCTAAACAGCACACGCAGCTCTACACATCTGCGCAAACAGCATACGCACACATCGCTGCTTGGCACTGCAAATGCAGAATAGGCACACAGCTCTACAGCACTACTCTACAGTTGGAGATATGTAGGTCTCAAAGAAGAGCTCCGATTGACAAAACAGTCCGTAATGTGAGGATTTGACTTTAACGTAAAGAATGTATACACAGGAATTGTAGCTCAACATCGTCTATGTAATTTATGTATTCGGTTTTTCCAGTCTAAAGCACTCCACACCTGCGTCGCAAGATATACCGAACTCACTGTTTCGTAATGTTATAGAATATACATTGATCAACCTCGGGTATCGTTTTACACGAAAAACGAAACCCGAGTACATTTAGTTAATAATAATAAAAAATATTCAATTCCCAAAATATTCTAATTTTGTATTTAAAATTCAGTTTCTTCACGTCTCTTATAATAACGGAATATGTGCAAAAGAAATCTTATGTGTTTTGCTCTTGATTCAAGTAGTGCTGTTAGCAGATACGGAGCGATTACTTTCAGTAACTGAATTGAATATAAGCATGAGTAGCAGCAGAAGCAGTGGTACTGGCGTTGATAGCAGTGATCATTGCAGTAGCAGCAATTGGAATCATAGAAAAAAGTAAATCGTCATTTCTGAGAAATCGAATATTGATCATTTTACTGAGGGATAAAATTCGACATAACTGTCATAATCCTTACACTATAGTTGCAGACTTATAGTTCCATGGTTATATATCGAAATCATTTTGAAAATAAATATTGCTAAATAACAATTTATTATCGCATTGCTCATCAGGCGTGCGATACAGATATTCAGTCAGTGAGTACCTCACATCTAAACTTTCCATAAGGCACGCACAGTCTGGAAGTTTTTACAACTTGAAGTACTAAATAATAGTCGACGTATCAATATAGGGTAGGATCTGTTGCTACACATTTTTGTTTAAAATATGTCTGTAATTTTATTATCTGGAATCATATAAAATTAATGAAAGTGCTTAACGTAAAAACTATACACTGCCAAAAAACCACACACACCATAAATAAATAAATAAATGTATAGATAGATAGATAGATAGATAGATAGATAGATAGATAGATAGATAGATAGATAGATAGATAGATAGATAGATAGATAGATAGATAGATATATAGATGGATGGATGGATGGATGGATGGATGGATGGATGGATGGATGGATGGATGGATGGATGGATGGACGGACGGACGGACGGACGGACGGACGGACGGACGGACGGATGGATGGATGGATGGATTGACGGACGGACGGACGGAAGGGCGGATATACAGACAGACAGACAGACCGACAGACAGAAAAAATAGATAGATAGATAGATAGATAGATAGATAGATAGATAGATAGATAGATAGATAGATAGATAGATAGATAGATAGATAGATAGATAGAAGGTGATGGTATAAGTTTCCAATGCACAAATACAAATATTAAACGAATGACTAAATACGTACTAATTACAAGTCATCATGAATGTCATGCTTCCGATGTATATCTTGAAGACGACCTATCAATGTACTTGAAGAAAAATGAAAAAATCATATAAATTGAATACTTTGCGACATTTGTATAGACTGTTTGATGTTTTGGAGCCAATACTATTATATAACAATTTTGTCCTAATGATTTGTTGATTTTGAGGATTTCAGTTTCCTACCTAAACCTTCAGCTACGTGTTATTCTCAAATTCAGTGATATTTGACTGACTTGTAATCCCTAATCAATGTGTGCAATAAAGACTTATTGTATTATGTATTCTGAATTATTTTCAAGTCAACAAAATTTTAACCAGTTTAAAGTATTCAAGCGTATTCCTTTAGTGTATAAGTGTTGTTCTCGGTTAAGTCAAATACGTTTTACGTTACAATTTAGTATCTTTTATTGTATTAAACTTACACTTGAGCTGTATATAAATATCGTGTAAGAAAAGACATGTAACATTTTGCAGTTAGTACATTTTGATGAACTTCAAGCTCATTGTTGTAAAAATATTGATTGCCATTTATATTACCAGCTAAAGAAGACATTTGTATGCCATGTCAGTTACATTCTAGCGGTTGGAGGGACCCCGGCTATGACCTATATCAGGGGTGGGCAACTTCTCCAGTCGGCGGGGCCGGATATAGGAAAATGAAATCCTTGGCGGGCAGGATTACTGAATCGATACCTTAATCGAGTATTTATCCACCTATGCAAGGAATAAATCGTATTTAATGTAAACTTTGAACTTTTAAACTTTACGTTTATAGCATAGAGACCAATAACAGTATTTAATTTCAAGTAATGTACTTCAATAGCAGCTGAAGTCAATGAGACATCTGTGGTCGATCAAAGTTATCAACAAATTGTTTGAACTCTGGCTGCATGTCGGATGTAGAAATCCTCAGTAAAGACTGCACGTGAACATCAGATAGATTGGAACGCAGCTTTGTCTTGTTAATGTTCATGGTGGAAAATGTTTGCTCGCAAATGTATGTAGACCAGAATATAACAAGTAGTTTCATGGCCATCTTTCTCATGTTGGCAAACTTGGACTCATTCAGTGACGCATAAAATTTGTCAATGCTTCCAGATTGGAAGTTCTCTTTCAGGGTTAAATCACATGCAGATCAATCAATTCCATGGCATTTTCTACATTTTCAAATATATCTTCACGGTAGTATTGTCTTTCATTGATTCCATTGACAGCAATTCTTCTGTGATTTCAAAGTTTTCTGAAATGCCTCGTACAAAGATGAGCAAATGTGCAGTGTCATCGATGTCAGTGCTTTCATCCAATGCCAAGGAAAACAGCTGAAATAAGGGTACACGCCCTTACAGTTGTGACGTCAGGTCTTCACCAAATGTTTAAATGAGGCGAGCTACAGTTCTTCTCGATAAACTGACTTCCCCAAACTTCTTTCTTTCTTCTGGCCAGACTTGACCAGCTAAATCGAGCATGCACATTTTGACAAATTCACTGTGCTTAGCAATGTTGCATGCGACCACAAAGCTGGCATGAGTAGCAGCTTTCTATGCTATTTTGGCTTTTCCGAATAGATTTTGCTGGTTTACAAGTTTCTGTCCAGTTCTATTGCTCTTGTTTGCCGTTCCGTTGCTGATAAAGTACTGCCATAGCCTGCATGTTTCGTCGTATAATGGCGGCTAATGTTGTACTCTTTCAACACGGCAATATTGTCACTGCACAGCAAACATATTGCTTTCTTGCCGACTTCTGTGAAAAAGTACTTAGGCATCCAATCTTTGTTAAATGCGCGACACTCGCTGTCAACTTTAGGTTTCTTGGCAAAATCCATGGTATAAATTTTATTGTAAATCCTAAATCTAATTCCAACTGAAAACAAAGAATCAAAGAATAACTAACAGTCACTATTATTCGACGTAGTAAGCAAGCAGTGGGAGATTGTACGACCGGAAACAGTATACGGGCCAGTCAAAATCCCATCGCGGGCCGAATTTTTACCCGCAGGCCGAATGTTGCCCTTCCCTGACCTATATCATATATATGTCTTGCATTGTTAGTCTGATATGGCATCAAAATAATTAAATTGACAAAATTGCAAAGCAACTGTGTCATGATAGTCCATTTAGCAGCTTGAAATGTAACATTTTTGTTGTCTTGATTTTTTGATTTTAATGATTTCAGTTTCCTACCTAAACCTTCAGTTACGTGTCATTCTCAAATTCAGTGATTTGTCTGACTTGTTAAACGGTCCGTCCCTGATCGATTTGTGCACACTTGCAGTACATGAAACACTATATAGGGTCGAAAGATATTGCTCGATTATGATAATGTAAAGATAATGGTGGAAATAACGAGCATATAACAATATTGTTTCCTTTCATAGCGACATAATACAAATCTTTCAGTTCTTAGAACATTTTTCAAACGGTATGATTCATGTTTCGACTGAAATTTATATGAAATTTTTAAAATGTTATCTAATTACCTGATCTATTTACGGAACTAAATAATTTATCATGTGTCATTTCACAAATTAGGCATCCTTTTGACTCTGAAACTCAAAGCAACTTGTGTCCACCAAACAGAAACCATTCTGGAACAAATAAAATTAACATCTGTGATCAAGTTTTATATATATTTTAATGATGGCCGGCAATGATAACTGTTCTGTGCATTCATATTTATCTAATTTAGGTCTTATTTGACGCATAACGTTTAACGTCTGGCATGCAGATATGTTGACATACGTTTTTATACGCTTGTGTGTCAGATAAAAAACCAACAATTAAAAGGTCTTTGATTATCTACTTGTCCATTCTGTATATTCCTCCTGTTTTCGCTATCATAAAATAGTAATGAATGGTGAATTACATTTTTCCTGAACATATGTGTTTGCCTTCAGTTTTTAAACCCATATATATATATATATATATATATATATATATATATATATATATATATATATATATATATATATATATATATATATATATATATATATATATATATATATATATATATATATATATATATATATATATATTGTATCTGTAATTAGCTGAATACTACAGTTGTCACCTTTCATAACAAACGTTACTAAACCTTATGTATAACTAATATTTTATACTTATTCTCCTGCACACTTAAATATAACACATGGATAGACTATGCACATTTGTCCGATATTTTTATTCTGTCGTATGAACAAATGTATAAATTTATGGACGAAAGCAAATAACATGGAAGGATCTACTGAAATGTACTTTATAACTAGTTCAAAGCTATTCAATAAAACATTAGTCACGCAAGCACGCACAAATCTAAACCTTATGGCATACTAAGTATTTTACAAACTTGTTTTTAGGTTGGAAAGCAGAAAGGGCTTTAGATTATTCGACAATTTACGATTCAAGTAAAGACTAATATTTTACCGAACGCCAATGTTACCTACTCATGATGTTTGCCTATAACACAACAACGCTGTTCCAAGTAGTTTATTACTAATTATGAGATTCAGTAAATATTATTTTATGTTAAGAACAACTCAGGTATTAGTTTTTTTTATATTTTTATGACTTCTTCTAGAGCTCATTCTCTGAGTTTCTTTTTATACAGATGGTATATTTAGTGTTAATATCCTTTTCCTCGTTCGCTATAATTTATTCAAAATCTTTTTTAGCTTATTATATATATATATTGCCTAACTCAAGCTCTTATCCATAACTCACATCACTCGATAATGGTCATGTACTAATGTATAATGCACAAACTAAAGGTGGGCATGGTTATTACATTATAAACTAAACAGCAAAACCTACCTTCATCTTCATCCAATTTCTGTCTGTCTGTCTGTCTGTCTGTTCTCCCTCTCTCAGAATCGATTTATCGCTGATGGGTGTATGGTTTTGATGTTATGTTTTCACTCACTGTACCTGTCGAACAATTAAAAAAGACAATGATAATAAGTAATTAATGCTTACCAATATCATATGTATATCTTTTTATACAAGGTTATATGATTATAAGCTGGAAATACATGTATTAGTAGTAGTATTGGTAGTAGTAGTAAACATGGGTAAATGTGTGTGTGCACTTTGTGCGAGGACTATGTTAAGGGAAGGATGAACTGTATTGCAATTATTCAAACATTGAAATGATGTTAGCCCAACATGTTCTTCTAAATTTTATTTCGATCTTATGTGCTTTCTTTACATTCGAGTCAAATTCGAGTCAGACATTTCTCCATAACTGGTTGCACATGCTATATTGTTTTTGATGGTTTCCACTTATTAATTTGTCTTAAAGAATACATACAGGTGTTTCTATTCATTACAAACGATACTAAACCTTATGTATAACTAATATTTTATACTTATTTTCCTGCAAACGTAAATATAACACCTGGACACCATGCACATTTGTACGATATTTTTATCCTATTGTAAAAACAAACGTATACATGTATGGACGCAAGCAAATAACATGGAAGTTTCTACTGAAAAGTACTTTATGACTAGTTCAAATCTATTCAATAAAACATTAGTCACGCATGCACTCATAAATCTAAACCTTATGGCATACTAAGTATTTCACAAAATTGTTTTTAGTTTGGAAAGCAGAAAGGGCTTTAGATTAATCGACATTTTACGATTCAAGTAAAGACTAATATTTTACCGAACGCCAATGTTACATACTCATGATGTTTGCATATAACACAACAACGCTGTTCCAAGTAGTTTATTACCAATTATGAGATTCAGTAAATATTATTTTATGTTAAGAACAACTCAGGCATTAGTTTATATAGTTTTATGACTTCTTCTAGAGCTCTTAGTCTGTGTTTCTTTGTATACAGATGGTATATTTAGTGTTAATAGCCTCTTCCTCCTTTGCTATAATTTATCAAAAATCTTATTTAGCTTATTATTTTACAAATTGTTTCAGTAAACGCCAAACCGTCTACTTTGGGTTTGTAATTCTTTAAGACAAAAACCCTTATTTTTAAGGTTTTAGTTTTGTCTACATGAACATATATATATATATATATATATATATATATATATATATATATATCGCCTAACACAAGCTCTTATCCATAACTCACATCACTCGATAATGGTCATATACTAATATTTATTGCAGAAACTAAAGGTGGGCATGGTTATTACATTATAAACTAACAGCCATACCTTCATCTTTACCCAATTTCTCTCTCTATGTCTGTCTGTCTGTCTCTCTCACTGTCTCTGTCTGTCTGTCTGTTCTCTCTCTCTCTCAGAATCGATTTATCGCTGATGGGTGTATTGTTTTGATGTTATTTATGTTTGCACTCACTGAAAGTGTCAAACAATTAAAAAAGACAAGGATAATAAGTTATTAATGCTTACCAATATCATATGTATATCCTTTATATACAAGGTTATATGATTATAAGCTGGCAACGCATGTATTAGTGGTAGTATTGGTAGTGGTAGTAGTAAACAGGGGTAAGTTTGTTTGTGTGTGTGTACTTGTGCGAGGACTATGCTAAAGGAAGTATAAAAAGTATTGCAATTATTCAAACATTGAATGATGTTATCCCAACATGTTCTTCTCAATTTTATTTCGATCTTATGTGCTTTCTTTGCAAACAAATAACATGGATGATTCTACTGAAATGTACTTTATAATTAGTTCAAAGCTATTCGATAAAATATTAGTCATGCAAGCACTCATAAATCTAAACCTTGTAATTCTTTAAGACAACAACCTCTATTCATATGGTTTTAGTTTTGTCTACACGAAATCCACAGCTCACATCACTCGATAATGGTCATATAATAATGTATAAATATTAGTGGAAAACACACAGCAAAAGTTCGCTTGCCAAATGGTACATCATATTGTTTCAGTCGAAATAAGAGCAATACACTTTTCTTTGCAATACATTGAAAGCAAGCATATTTTAAATAGCATCATTTTCTACGATTCATTATCATTACTTTAGTCACTACATAATAGGAAGCTGGAGAATCCGTTATTAGCTAATATTCTCATGAAACGTACTAAGCTGAGTAGCTCCCGCAATATAGTATAATGTTGGTGACCAGGCCATATTGGAACTAAATGTCATGACAAAGCAAAACGCGCTGTTAAAATGACCCTAGCACTAGAACCATCTGACTTTAATACACCATATACTGATTTTAAACGTAGTATGAGTGATTGTTTATGTCAGAAATCGCAGGCATAACGGAATGATGTCGTGAATAACAAACGTCGTGCCAACAAGCAAACCTTTGGAGAATAGACTGCTTCCTACATAGCTGCCCGTAGTGAGGAGTTATTCATTGCAGGAATTCGAATTGTCATACTTAATTAATCCACTACTACATACTAAAAGAAGTAGACCTACGAGAGTGCGTATCTTGCAACGAACCATTTACCGTTAGGCACTTCATGTCGGAATGTATCGACCAAATCTTTTGCGTAATCATGAATATACATTAGAGAACTTGATGATGCAATTAAAGTATCTTATATTATTCTGAAGGAAGTAAATATTTATTATAAGTTATAGTTTGTATGCTATCACCTTGAACATATGCATATGCTATATCTATCGGCATTAGAGTTTTATTACCTCTCATCCTTTTTCATTTTCATACAACATTATCACTATCCTTTGGTCAGGAAACTTTTTTATCACCTTTACCATTTTATCGTTTTACCTTCAACTGTTTGATTTCGTCACTTTGGTCGATACAAAACCTTTTACCACTTTTAAAGGATGAAAGACATAACCATATGTATGGCGCTAAATAGCCTCATAGTGGTGGTGCGCAATGAAACAAATAAACCAAGTAACCAAACTTAAAATTAAATGTGTTTTGTTTGTATTAAAGTCACCGTTTTAAAAGATTATTGTCTATAAAATGCTGAAGAAATAGGGATAAAATGCCATTGTCAAACGAGGCAGCCGATCACTATTTGTCTTTATAGTGGCACCTTAACCCAAGAAAGATCTGCGTTTGTCCAAGTATGGGATATAAAGAAATAAGAAAGATCTGTTCATATACATATAAAACCTGACACACGTTTAGTGAGAAAATGAAATAAGTAGCGTGATGGATGCCAAACTTCTGAAATATTTATTCTTTTAAAATAATATTAAGTAGCAAATGCTCCTAAACAAAGGAAAGAAAAAGTCAACATTGAAAGAACTCTCCTGCAAGTAACCAAAATACCCGCCATTTTTTCAAGCGCAATGATCACCACAATCCATTAAACAAGACCGCGATTATTTAACAATGCAATGTTGTATACGTTATCGTCATCTAATGGATGATCTGTTGTCACCTCATTTGGTTTTACTGATGGTGCTTTCTTTTGAATTTGCAGAGCTTGTCAAATTTTGTAATCTTTCCAAGACATCTTTAGGGATGAGCCAATTTGAGTGAACTTGAGAAATGCAATTTGTTTTCGAACGTTCAGGATTGTTTCAGGTTTAGTCAATTGAGTGTGTTATCTGGAAATTACACATGAGAGCATAAACTAAAGAAACCTTTGTATGCATTCCCTTCTTTCTCAACCTGACAAATCAAGTAGACCAAAAATATCTCAAGCATTCTAATAAGATGCATCGCTGAATACGGTTGAAAAAATATGTTGAGAAATCTGCACCATCAATCCTTTTGCAATCTTAAAGAACTAGGTTTATAATAGATATGTGCTTGAGGACATCATAAAACATGTCGAAAATAGTATACTTGCAAAGTAAACTGAACATGATCAGATCCTTGATACAAAGACTTCACAAACCTTTAACAATAATCAAATAACTTGTGAATCCAAGCACTCTTTGCACAAAGATAATTAATACGTTGTCGTTGTATTCTTTATGCCTCGCTGATATGACAACTCTAGCGATAAATGTAAATCTACATACATATTTTGAATCATCTACAAAGGAGTATAAACGAAAGTTAAAATATACCATTGCATCCATAACACAGGTGTCAACAAATGCCTGGACCTCTCGTTCAGGTAAATAAGAGCACTTTGGGTTTTTTTTTTGAAAAGCTAAATAATTTCAGAAGGTCTGACGAGCTTATGATTCTGAGAATTTATTTCGTGACTGAAATAAATAAATTCGAGAACATGCAGCAGCAGAGAGGGTGAACCCTACAACAATATATTTGCGACAAAATCGATTAAAGCCTCAGAATGCCAATTGAGCCTTAAATTAAAGGTCCCATCTTAGCGATTTTGTCGTAAATACATTGTCATAACCACACTCAAATTGCTGCCATCTACGTCTACAAATTTTTGCGACAGAATCGATTAAAGCCTCAGAATGCCAATGGAACCTTCCTACGAAATCTCATATTTCAACCAAAAAAAAAATAAAGACCCCATCTTAGCGATTTTGTCGCAAATACATTGTCATAACCACACTCAAATTGCTGCCATCTACGGTCGCAAATATGTTGTCATTTCACCCTCTCTGCTGCTGATTAATACAAATTATTTAACCAAATATTTGATCAAGTCCAATACGATATCGTGACCGAGGGTCGTGTAAATTTATTGTTATAAATCCATATGGGACAGACTGAGCATGACTAAAGTAATTTTTAAATCCATTGAAGTCCATATCGGAACACCATGTCTGCCAAATATTTCGTAGCGTATGTGTATCAACGCCATTGAATACAGCAAGAATATTGCAGTTATCGCGAATCACTTTTGGAATTTGAGTATATCGTTGAGTGACATATATCACGTCAGTGTTTTTATGCCTACCTCGGGAAAATATTCTAGCAGGGTTCTTTTGATTATCTAACATTACATCATCGTACACTACAAGATTGTTTATGTCTCCATCGAGATCTTCTACTGATGGTGCATCATCAATATCAGTAATAAAGTCGATTACACTTTCACCTTTAATTTCTGATGCTTTTTCATTATAATCTTTTAGCACTTCATAGCACCGTTGATCATCTACGGATGGGGCAACTAAATATAATTTATCCCACTTCATAAATCGCATTATCAAATTAAGCAGTAATTGTGTTTTGCCTGATCCAGATGGTCCGATTATAATGGCACGGACAGAATTCGGAAGCGCTGCGTGGTGTTTTACCGGTTCTCTTCTTTTAGTCGCTGAAAAATCAATTATATTCATAACGCTATATATAAATTATGGATCTATATTGTGTTAAGTGTAAACAGCGTACTGATACAACCGATCAGACAACCATTACAACTAAAAACAATAGACTAGCGCTTACTGGTAAGTGTGTAACATGTGGTATAAAAAAATTTAGATTTTTAAAAAAAAGCAACTCGGAGGTGATATTGCCGCAAAACTTGGAAAACTCCCCGGAACCCCATGGGCAAAATACCCCGGAGAAAAACACCTTCCAGGATATAGCTACTGTGGTCCCGGAACGAGATTAGATATCAGACTTGATGATCAAAATCAGCCCCGGCCTGGTGAGTATCCGATAAATGCTATTGATAAGGCATGTCATGCTCATGATGTTGCATATAAAAGCAATAATTTGCAACAAAGACATATCGCGGATGTAAAATTAATTCATGCCTTAAATGCTATTCCCGATAAATCCTTCAAAGAAAAATTGGCTTCATGGTTGGTCAAATCAGCTATGAAAGGCAAATTAGTGTTAGGTGCTGGTAATTGAAAACACCAGTGTTTTTATAGTATGGAATCTATTTATTATTCTCCGAAAGGATACTGGAGGGGTAAAGCAGCAATCAGTAAACTCGCTAACGCTGCAAAAGTGAAAAAATCCACTGCAAAAGATTGGTTATCCAAACAAGCTATATGGCAAATTTATCTACCACCGCCTAAACAAATTAATTATTCTCATTTTGATGTTACCGTACCCAATGAAGTTCATCAGGCTGATTTATTGTTTTTACCACATGACCATGGTTACAAATACGCGCTAACTGTAGTTGATATTGCGAGTCGATTTAAACAAGCAGAACCATTGAAAACAAAGTCAGCTTCTGAAGTCGCTTCTGCATTTGAAAGGATTTATCGACGAGGTCCTCTAAGATGGCCAAATCTATTACAAGTTGATCCTGGCAAAGAGTTTCAAGGTGCTGTTCTATCAACAATGAAAACTCATAGTGTTACAATACGACGGGGACATACTGCGTTACATCGTGATCAGGCAATTGTAGAACGATTTAATCGAACTCTTGCAGAACGGTTATTTGGATATCAATATGCAAAAGAATTCATCCAAGAAAAACGATCTCGTGAATGGGTCCAAAGGTTACCGAGTGTAGTTGCAGCGTTAAATAATGAGATTACTCGAACTATTAATATGAAACCAAATATTGCAATAAAAAAAGAATATATTCCCGAACAACCGCAGCGGGTTAGCACTCAGCCACTTCTCGGTGATGTTACTGTGAGATATTTATACGAACCAGGAGAGCTTGAAGGCGGTAAAAGAAGAGCTACTGATCCTATATGGAGTGTTACTACGCATAAAATTTCAACTATAACGCGATCAACTGGTAGACCTCCAATCTACAGATTGGATTCAACTGCACCTCAGCGTGGTTTTACACGCGAACAACTACAAGTCATTCCGGACGATACTCAATTACCGCCACATGGTCTTAACTAGCTCCGTTACGTCTATTACACTCAAGACAGGTCAACATCACATTGTTTCTGACATGACCAAGACTGTTATTTTTTCTGTCTACGGTGAATTGTCGAGGGTCTTTATCCGAATACTGCCAGTGCATTATACAATTGCAACTGGCGCAGTGATTATTCTGTTGTTCTTTTAATGCGATTATTACTTCAGCATCAATATCAAATTCTCGTTGTTTTTTTTTGTCCTGCTGTTTGTAGCCAGAGAGTTTTTTATTAATGATGCTAATATCAGTGTTATCATCGTTTGCATTAAAATCATCATCGAAAACAATCCTTCGTAGTTGATTTATTCGTCGTACTCTGGACACTGCGAGATAGACTAAATTTGACCATTCAATGCGATTATCAACTATCCAAACAATTGTATCCGTGATGGTCAATCCTTGTGACGAGTGTATTGTTGTTACATAACCAAGCGTCCATGGTGATTTATCAGCGCATAATGCATCTTCTACAGTATTGATATCAACTAGCACAATATCATTTAACACTAGAATCTGTTTCTCCGTCTGGCCTGGAATTTCAACTTCAATATTCTGCTTTCGTGTATCCAATGGTCTATAACACAACGGCACTGGAAACGTTGGGAATTTTTTCTTGTGTAGCTCAAACAACTTTTTCTGAAGTGCGTCTCTGACTATCTTTCTACTTGCTACTACAAAATCATTTGGTTTCCATGTTTCCCAAAAATCATTCAAAGGTGTTTCAGAAATTATTTCACGCGCTACTTCACATTGAATTCTATCGGGTTGTAATCTAATTAGTTTTTTAAACTCACGTAACTGCTCATCGAGTGCTCTATAGTCAGTATCAATTTCTTCGTAATAATCAACAAATCCTTTTAACCAATTATGTGGACTTCTACCAACAAATGGTGGTGGTTGACCATGATCGCCGCACAATATAATTTTTGTATTTTTTTGCAATAACCAATCAAGAAACATTTTTAATACATCTTCTGAAACAGTACATGCTTCATCCCAAATAATAACCGCTGGAATAAATTTCTCACCCATTCGCTCAGGAGTCCAAGCATCGCCCTTGTATCGAAAAAAACTATGATACGTGCAAGCTTCAACATTTCGTTGTTTGATCTCTCTCGCTAGTCTATGGGTTGGTGTGAGTACAATCATGGACGTTCTCTCTCGATATAATTCTATCGCACGTGTTGTCTTTCCAGATCCACCACAACCGTTTAAATAAACTGTTTTATATCTACAAATTGGATCTGATATCGGTGGTGCTTTAGACATAGATTTTTCACTGATAGAATTATCGTTCTTCAGGTAACTACTTTTAATCTCAACGTCTGCTGATTCAGAATAATCGCGTTGTATTTCTTGTTTAATTCGCCATGTTCCCCAAGTCTCTTCGCTATTAGTAAATTTAGTTATCTCTTTGATATATTTTTTATCGACATACATTGAATCAATTGCAACTCTGACTGCTATACTAGGAAATCTATTTATCATTGCAAATAAATTGATAGATGCATAACCCAGCATAGAAGCTCTCAAATGTAGATATGCAGAGCTTTCTCCATCACTGTAAGTAACAATTCTACCTAACTTTGTTTTATTGGACAAAAAGGCTGTTTTACAATTTGCGTATCTATTTTTCTCTACTGCATCTTTAATAACGAAGTCGTATTCGGCATCATCTATAATCAATCGTGAGGAGTGTTTTTTAAAGTTAAATTTTTTTCCACCCTGTGTAAATTTACCGATTATTCTTCGGCCGAGATCCTTTGCTTCATTATTTCGTTGATTAAATATCTTTTTTGACCATTCAATGATATACTCCTCGTCAGCATCAATATGTTTTCTAGACTTATCGATTATACTATCAAGACATTCTGGTTCTGGTAACCAGACATTGGTTTGTTTTCGATATGAGATAATCGCTTCGCTGACAATCAACGAAACTAACACTTTACAATCAATCATATATCGCAATAACACTATTGGTAACCACATCCTTTCAGCCATGTGTCTACCAATCCAAACATAACAACACGGATGAAGTCCTTCAGCGAATTCAAATGATACTACGCAAGCAAAACCGGTCAAATCAAAATCAGGCAGTGGTCCATTAATAGCAACGCGAGTCATTTCATGTGTGGGGTGTCCAAACCGTTTAAAATACTCACCAGCGAATCCATATCCTAGAAAACTTCCTGGATAACAGGCAACGATATCAACTGATATCATATTCTCACGATTGTACTTAACGTTCCATAGACCGCCATGATAATATTCCAAACAGCTGGATTGAACATCCTGTAAAAACTCTTTTCGTGTTGGTTTCCAATTATTTTTCTTTCTTGCAAAATGAGCTGCAACTGATGGAATTGTAAAACAATTTGTAAGTAACTGTTCGTAATCTTCAGATTTTTCATTAAAAACGCTAGCGTTTTCACTGAGACTTATTGCTAGATTTTTCATCCTATTATGTAGACTTTCACTACGATATAATTCACCGTTAGGTTTCACAAATTGATTGAATTGACATTCTTCATCTTCAAAACTATGAAGTAGCCATACTGATACAGGGTCGTTTTTACACAAACTAGCAATAGCATCGAATAATCTTTCTTCAGTGAGAATACCATCCTTGATGAATTCTTCTGGGATATACTTCACTGTTCTGTCTCGCGGGAATATTGTAACCGCGGATGTCCATGCGTGCTTGTTATGATCAATAATTTTGATTGGAGCTCCGTTTTTATTGTATTTTGATTCGTATAATACTTCGCCAGTTATCGTTAAAACGGTTATCGGAAATCTCAACGACTTTTCCAATCTAGCTATATCGGAAATAGTTGCTCCGTTCTCTTTCACTGTTAGCTCCCATTCATCTATTTTTTTATGTCTTAGATCGGTTAATTTATTCCCACGGAGTGCATTTGTAAAATGTTCTAAGACTCTTTGTGCCACACAGTTGAGTGGCTTTTCCGCTGACGTTGACTGTTTCATTGGTGCTAGTTTTCCAATGTCAGGGTTATTTAACGGATACATCCCATAAACGACTGCTGTTTCTGGATACGCTTTTTCATAGTATGGTTTATCAATTCCAGTTAACAGCCCTGGTCTGGAATAACGGCTAACAATGACTGATGTCCCATCTTTGAGAATTGGAACAAATTTGTCTCTTATAATATATTCGCCCGATTCTAATTTGATAATGAATTTCACTCTGATAAAATACCGTTTATTGCCAAGTTGTGATAGTATCATAGCTGCTGTTTCATCATTCATTCTAGCATCAACAACACCATCAATTCTAAATGTTGACCAGGTGTGTGATGCATCATCCTGTTTAAACTCATGAACACAATCTCGTATTTTTCTAATCAGAATTCTATTAGTTATTCTCTCTTTTGGTACGTCTTCGAGAGTTCTATCAAGATTGAATTTAATATTTTTCCGAGGCTTGATTGCCGATAATCTCTTGAATTCTTCATTCATATAAATAAGACAAGTATTTAAATAGAAAAGTTTGTTTATATATAATGAATCACTGCAAATGGCTTATGATCGGATCAGTAACCCCATGCAATAAATCGTGTAGAGGTGAATTCTGTGGATATCACTTACAGAGTGTCAGAAATAATTCGACAGGCCCGTCCCCATGCATAAATTGTGGGGTGGGTGTGAGAGGAAAATCACAATTATGTATCAATTGTGGGGGTAAGCGGTTTAGAGAATTGAAACGTTATTATGATAAACGAATAAAAAACGCCATCATTGACCCTAACCATGACTCTGTCAAAGACAAAATCATAAAAACCCCTCAAGACTACATTAATAGATTTATAATTAAAGCAAATAATGAATTAGACAAATAGTATTATTATATATAAATGGAGCAAGAATTCAGACCACATCCAATACTCGTTAATTATGAAATATCTCGTAATGGTGTTGTTAGACACTGTAGACTAAAGAAACCAATTGGTTTTGTTAATAATCAGGGATACTTGCAATTTACTGCTGGAGGAAAGGGATATCTCTGTCATAGGGCAGTCTTTGAGTGTTATATGGGACCGATTAAAGATGGCTGTGTTATTGATCACATTGATTCTAATATTCAAAATAACGCGATTTCCAATTTACAGTGTATTTCTCAAAGAGAGAATATAAAAAAAGGAAAGACAGGGACTTGTAAGTCAGTTGGAAAGAGACCAGTACAGTCATTTGATACAGCGACGAATGAAGAAAGAGTTTTTCATTCAATGAATGCTGCAGGGAAAATATTTTGAAATATGTATGCCTTCAGTACGAAAAGTTGCTGAAGGGATTTGTCAAACAGCTATCTCAAAGAAAAATGGACATAGAATAAAGTTTTCTTATTTACAAGATAACTCTTAATAATTACTATTTTGTTCCGTATTTCCCCTCATTACTACTGATCGTCACGTGACTATCCTACTTTCGATATTGATTCCCGGATATGAAATTCGTCCGAGAATACATGTGAAATTGGATTGAATTAATGATGTGTGTGATCTCATGTACGTATTTAATGGTTAACTCGGTATACGTAATCAGGTATGTACGGATTTTGATTTTGTGTTATTGTTTCTTGTTTCTAAAGACTGTATTGAGAACAGCAGTTAGGGTTTTGTTGGAAAAACCTATACAGGGTAGACAATTTATTTGACAGAGATCCAAGGCCAGGGGTCTATTAATAGATTTTTTAAAAATCCCAATTACAAAGACGGCGTTAACAGCGTTTGTATGAAAATGAAATTACTTTAAAATTACAAATTAGTGAGGTCAGGGTAGTAAAACGCGCTACATATAGTTTAGTTTTTTTAGTGTGGCTATGTGTAATAAAATTCAGAAAAATATCATTCTCGATTCAAGAAATAGCAGGTCCTGAATTGACAGGGATCCCCATTACGGAGTTATCTTGTCATGTAAATCCATTATTACTACGATTATTTAATCGTAATATTATAGAAATTAATAAAAAAATTGCTATTATTTAACAGTTGTATTTCTTGTTTTAATGTTTTATTTAAATACTTAGCTTCCATTGAAATTACTACACAGTATTCATTATGAAATGCTAGAAAAATAAATACACACCTACACATTGACACTGCAGTATTAGTTCACCTTATATATAATATGAGCCGTAATAAGTTTGGGGCTTTAAAACGAAGCCCACTTTGCCAATTAAAACTCCCACGCCATTGACATGGTGTGGTTGAATTTTTTCAACTGCAACCAGGGTTAATTTCTTGGGTTGCTTTTAATTGGCAAGGTGGGTGTAGGTCCGCCCCGTCGTTTCATGTTTGTATCGTCCTGTACTGTCCCTATCATACCATCCTATCATAATAACCATCCTATCATATAACCATCCTATCATATAACCATCCTATATAATCGCATTGTATATATAACCTATAATCGCATTGTAAATATTCATTCATTGTAAATACTCATTCATTGTATATATAAACATCCTATCATTTCATTGTATATAACCATCCTATCATATAACCATCCTATCATTTCATTGTATATAACCATCCTATATAATCGCATTGTAAATATTCATTCATTGAATCGCATTGTAAATATTCATTCATTGAATCGCATTGTAAATATTCATTCATTGTATATATCCTATATAATCGCATTGTATATATGTAATGTATTGTTCAATGTTTGTAAAGAAATCACTTGGATTTCACGTCTAATACCCATATAACCCGCCCTTGAACTCGATTGGGGGGTTAGGGTATTGTATAAGTCTTTAATGTATGTGCCCTTTCTTGCCTCGAAACTCGAATGAGGAAGAGACGGGCATTGTATATGTTTTTTTTTTTGTATATAAAAATATTTTAAAGATACAAATACATTAGTAATAATAATAAATGGAATTTCAAGATATTACATCTATCAACACAGTAATATCAAAATTTAGAAATCAATGAATCGAACTTACTGAATTTTTGAATGAAGACAGACTTTTGAATGAATTTGAACAAATTGATAACAATTGAAACGTGGAAGATATGTTCTACACTGATAAAAAAGAATCCAAAAAGCGGTTAATGCTTCTTTGTATAACAATGATATTAATTTATTCATTCGGCTATTTAGTATAGTTGAAGCCATTAGAAAGAAACTCGGGGAACAGTACCAAGTTCGGTCAGAGATTGCTTTGAAAGTGAAATCTATAAGACGTTTGATTGATGCAAGCATTGAAACCGACAATTGAAAAATCGTTAGCATTTCCAATAATGAATTCAGGAAGCATTAACTACCAGACTAGCCCGTGAGAGGTTAGCATTACTGAAAAAGTTTATACCAATTCGAGATAACGTGCGAGATAAACTACAACTTAGACAGCAAGCGCAGACTGACTTTTCTATTGGAAGCGAACAACTTTTTTGCCCCTGTAACTAAAGCCACTAAAGATATGAAACTTGCAACAGAACGTGCTATATACGGCGACATCCCTAAAGAGGGAGCAGTACCTATTATTGATGTATTAGGAAAGATTGCTACAGAAACTGAAAAAAAAAAAACTCACGAGGGAATAAAACAGCTTTCAGGTGAGTTACAAACTCAGCGAGAAATACAACAAATGGGTAATATGATACTGATGATAACCCCGTTGAAGATGCTAGTGTTTCCGTTAAAAAAAGTGTTCCTTTTAACGAGAAATTCACTGATGAAGCTATAGAAGTAATCAGACAAATTCAATTGCTGAAAAAGGAAGACTATGCGTTATTTGGAAACTTTGCTGTAAAAAGTTATTATAACAGGGAGAAATTTTTTAAAAGACGAGTATAAAAAAAACACAATAAACAAGATCAATGGGTGGATTGGATATATAAAATTAATAAAGAAATCACCGGAAATTTAAAAAAGAATACATTGGAATACAGAGCTTTTAAAATAGGAGTTGATGCGTATGTTTTAGAACAACAACAACAACGAAAAGAACAACAACAAGGTCGAGGTCGAGGTCGAGGTCGAGGTCGAGGTCGAGGTCGAGGTCGAGGTCAAGGTCGAGGTCGAGGTCGAGGTCGACAATCTCCAGAAATTCAAACTGTTTCCGAACCAGCTCCAGAAATTCAAACTGTTTCCGAACCAAAAAGTTCTTCAGGAAAGGGTTATGGAAGTTCTCATCATGATTCTCATATGTGTCCTAGTAATATCATTAATGATATATCACGACTTGAGGTTCTTATGGGAGGTAAGCGAGCTGGAAATAACTCAGTCGAAATAACTAATGAAGCATTTGATATTTGCAGACGATTATTCCAAGGTGGGATAATTGATATTCATACGTATCGAGAACTCTTGGATGAGTTAATGGACGGAATTCCGGGGGAATTTAGTGATTGAATTGTATTTAGAAATTACAAAGTCATTTCAAATAAGATGATAGTACACTATAATCACAATAAACCAACAAACGTGTATGTAGTGAACTCAAGATTGCCCGTTTATAAGGCATACTACGGTGACGGCCTTGGAAATATCATGGCTGGTTTATTTTATTCACAAGAGTGGCCCCAAAAGTAGCACCCAATTGCTAACACATTAGCGATGAAAGCCATTGATGTTATTCGTAATAAGGGAATTAACGCTGATTGGAGATCTTGCAGGAACGGCCTTTTCTACCGCAAAGAATAGAATAACGTCATTGGTGAAATCTAGATTCGGACGAAAACCACCACCACCGCTACCTTCAACAACAATGATGCCTGCAAATGTCAGTAAAGTGATAAATAACGCAGTGGAACAAAAACTAGCATCATTAGCAAGACTTCACCAGATAGTATTAATATTCCATGTATGATTGCGGGAAGCGGTCTTGGAGGAAATCGAAAAAGAAAATGATTTAGAAAAACGATACGTTTTAGTATAAATGGCATTTAAAAAAATTGCTGATCCAGCGTTTGATATGGCGGCACCGGTGAATAAAGATGATTCTAAAATTAACTATCAGTATTATGCCTATCCTGCAAGAGAGCCTAATCTAATCAACGAGGGAGAGTTGAACTTCAAGTTCAAGATACAAGTAGATACTTTTTGCCGTGTGAGGCATTTATTGAAGTAGAAGGAATGCTTGTAACAAGGTTGCAGCTGATACGCCATATGGGGATAACCCAAATACCCGAGTTGGTTTTGTAAATAATGGCCATTTATGGCGCTATTTACAGTGCAAGATATATCATTGATGGAAAAGAAATGAATCAATAGAACAAGATGTTGATATTGCAACAACAATAATCGGACTTGCGAGATATTCGGATGATTATACAAGTCGCTGGTCCGTCTATGATGTTTGCTAAGGATACTTCTGAACATCCGAACCATTATCAATTTGTTAAAGTACGAACAGCGAGAGCTACTGCAGAAGCTAATCAACAACTTGCAAATCATCCAGGACCGTGAAGATCAACATCCGCTGAATTTGAAATTTTAAAAAGGATCAATGATTAATTTCAATCTAGGATTTGCAACAAAGGAGCATTAAAAGGCAGCATCGACGGTTTTCATGTGCTATTCCGTTAACATCACATATTCGGATTCTGTAGAAATGTCAGAAAAGTCATCTATGGAGCAAAGCATACAGTCGTGTTAGTGCGAAAGGAGAATGACAATGATGCAATCTGGCGTGCTGATGGTGTTGATGATGGGAAAGTCATGTTAAATAAATTGACTTTAGGGAGGCCCGTCTTGACACCAGCAGTTACAATCGAGCAACAATTACTATCGTTTATGGACACAGGTGGGAAACTCATTGCTAAGTTGGCTAACAACAACGACCTGATACGAAGCAGGATAATGTAGATGGCACATTTACATGGCACTTAGCATCAAAACAAGGTGTTTCAGCTCCACGTCATATCTTTATAGCGTTACAGGGATGCAATCGAGTGGGTCATCAAGTATCTAGTTCATATGATATTTGATCAAATAGGGGTAAGTGAAGTTTCGTTGAGAATAATGGACACAAGAGCGAGCCACAGAGATTGTACATCTTAATTATGAAACAACAACATAGCTCGTGTATATCATAGAATATTGTCGTATATGGGTCGTGATCAAAATGTTGATACTGGTTTGCAAATATCGCAAATTGATTTTGAAAAACACTATCCGATTATTACTTTTCATTGGAACATCTGACAAGATGAGACAATCTGTTGTTGATATTATACTTCCAAGCTCGGGTACAACGCCCTGTTGCTATAGCTGATTATAGAGCAATGCTGTCATTTCTCAGTGATAAATCAATGTTGTTAGAAGGAATTGCGGACGAATGAGACTTATTGATGCACCAGTGGGAAAACATTGTAGTTAGGATTTTCACAATAAGATCAATTGAAAGTGTAAATTACCATTTTAGAATAGAATGTCATATAGTATTGTTAATGTCCAGTTGACTGATGGTCAGGTCAAGAAATTGAAATCAAAGTCGGCTAAAGAATGTGGAACTACAATAACGCGTTGAAACCCACTCAAATGTCCGGTGGGTGCACATAAATTATCACTGACAGATCGTCAAATAAAACATTTCAATGATGCGCTAAAGAACAAACGAGGAGTTCAAATTGATTTTTCGAAAGCAGCTATCGCCAGTATGATAAAATCGGGTGGAATATTCCCGCTGTTAGCTGCTATTCCAGCATTGATTGCAGCGGCTGCCCCAGCGGTTGCGAAGGCGGCAGCGTTAGGAGCCGTTGGTACTGCTGCAGGAATGGCCCTGAAAAAAGCTACTGGGAAAGGCTATAAAAAAAAGGGAAAGGGGTCTAAGACTACCAGGAACTCCACACAATTGGTACAAGGGCACGGGCCTAAGAATACCAGGAACGGCTTTATTAGTGGAAAAATCCCTAGGATTTTCACCAAAGTCCAATTTTGATTTAAATTATTCTGTAAAATTATTATCAATAAAAAACTTTAGAGGAGTTTTTCATGAGAGATCAATTCAATTACCGTCAAAACCAATGAAAAATGAAACGGGTATTATCAATCTCGATAACAGCAGCGGAAAAGGAACTCATTGGGTCGCATATGCAATTGATCCACGCGGAATTGTCTATTTTGATTCATATGGATTAGCTCCACCAAAAGAATTCATGCGATATGTATCCACAATAACAAAGTCATCTCCAATTTTTTATTCCACGCTACCAACACAACAGTTAAATGATCCACCGATATGCGGTCGTGAAGTATTAAATGTCCTTGCAGAGATATCTAAATTTCCAAGAAAACCACCACAAGTTGTTGTTAATGAATATACTAGCAGGCAATGGCAAAAACGATAGCGTTATGATTTAGAAAAACGTAGCGTTTTCGTATAATGATTGATATTTGGGGACGACCTTTATCAGAATCAAAAAAAACAGAAACCGATAGCAAATTCGCTGTCGAAAGTGTAAAAAAAATAATCGAAGATGAAATCGCCGAGACAGACATTAAATTTGTCAAGTGTAGATCCTGGGGGAAATAGTTGTATTTCAAGATCGCCAGGGCAAATTGAAATCTAGTAATGTTTCATTGGATGATGTCTTAATACGAAGACGTGACGTCGTTGAAGATACAATAGCGTTATATTCAAATGATGGAAAACTCAAACCGGGTGTACTCGTTTCTACAATCACAGATGCATTAAAAAATTTAAATGAAGAACTTGAAAAACATATAACAACATATACTTCCCTTCGTAGAAATATTATCAATAAATTCTTGGAACACCAGCGGTAACCTCTCCATCTCTCGCTGAAATTAAATCCAATTTTGATGAAATTAAAGCTAGTATTAAAAATATTAATGATGCTGGATTTAGTATTATTAGAGATAACATTAATAGTATTAAAAAATCTATCGAGGATATTACAAAATTTAAAACAGACAATCTTCCGCTACTTGAAAGAATAAAGATTCCTCATGAGAGAAATATCATAAATAAATATGATATACACAGTTCTCTCTGGATCATTAGATTGGGAACCTAAAAAGAATACAATAACTCTCACTGTGTCAAACAAGGGTATTTATCGATTAACAATAGTGTCACTGAATCAGTTTAATATATCATCATCGACTTCATATGGATACAACAACGTGATTTCAACGACTATTGACGTGGGTGAATACAAACGGTTTACAATAACAAGCACTGATCCTAATTTAAATAAGACATCATTTGTATGGTACATGGAGTTTGTAGCTGATCTAAATTAGAATTTTTAACAATTAGAAACCACTTGAGATTTTAAAATAATATGATTCCGTCATCGCAATATCGCTATGATACCGTCAAAGAGTTCTTAACAAAACTCAAAACACTCATTGATGAATATGAAATAAAAATTAAAAAGTATCGCAGGAGAATTACCGCATTGTTGTTACAGTATACTCGGTATCTGGTTTAATGGCCGGTGCTGGTATTAAATATACTATCTTCAGTAACAATGGTAGCTCCGATTGCTGTCCCAATTGCTATTTCCGCGGTGACAACATTTGCTGGACTTGCAAATGCTATTACTAAAAAAATATCATCGTGTTCTCAAGAAAAACTTAACGACTATATAGTAAAACATCAAGCAGTATCTAACGGTTACTCACAATTATCCTCGTTGATGTCATCATCGATTGATGATACGATAATTACCGAAGACGAATTCTCCGCGATGATACGTATTTATGATACTACGATTAAAAACGCTAACGTTTTTTCATCTATTGCAAAATTAGACATTGTAAATAATAATAATGTCGCAAGAGATTCAACTACTTCAGCGGATAGCAGAAAATACCACTCCGCGGAAAACAAGTATGATATCAATATCGTCAACAAACCCTAAATTCAGTGTGAATTTTCCCTCGCCTGTTTCAGTAAAGGAAATCGCGTTGGCAAAATTACGAGTGTATCATAGTTGGCCTAATCTAATATCAGATCGGTTCCATTTGGCGGTCAGAGAGCTAATAATTCTCTGGTGTTTGCATATAGGAATAAAAAAGATGACACTCCAGATTGGATCGTTGTTTCAATACCAACTGGATCCTATCAAATTGAGCAAATTAATAAGAATTACAACGTAGAATAAAATCCATTACTAAAAAAGAATCAAAAATTGCGATAACAGTTCATGAACCAACACTATCATCTACAATTGAAATAGGCTCTCCTGGGTATGTTGTAGATATTTATAACAGTTCAATAAGAACAGTATTAGGATGGCCCGAAGATCCACCTAGAAGTGCTGTAATTCCACGTCCGAGCCTATGAAATCTGATTATGTCACTGATGAAATAGGACCTGACAATCCATCACGAACATATGATAATTTCGAAGAATTAGATTTAACAAAAGTTTACAGAAAAAAAATATCCTGAAAACAGAGACGAGCTATGCTTTTGGAAGTAGTCGTCGTCGTCGTCCTATTGATTTTGAAAAGAAAGGTTATACTGTTGCGCAAGTAAGCGTAGATAGTAAATTTTTCCCACCTTTGACCTTTCTTTTCTCTACATGATCAAAGATTTTTATTTGTTGCTACACTCGTTGAGATCCGGTCTTCTTACAAAGATGAGTTTACCAGTGTGGTCGCGGCAGCCAACAGAATCATCAGCGACATGGAAAAATATAGATTAAGACTTATCAGTGTTTTTTACTGATGAAAATTCTCCAATATATCGAACAATTGAAGCTAGACGTTATAGGGGCGGCCTAGCAGGTAATCCAAATTATTACTTACAGGATATAACGCACCTGAACTAAAAAATCTACTCAATATCGTCATCGGACGAAGGATTTAATAAAATCTATCAATCATGGAAAGATAGCCAGCCGAAGCCTATTATCCTCACTCATAATAATTCTCCCGACGGCGACGGTAGACATATCGCACCGAACAATGTGGATATTTCATCGGTGATCGCACTTAATTTAACGTGTGATGTAATCGAAGGAAGTTATCAAATTAATATGGAACAATCAAATCAAGCCCGACAAGGTTACATTCTTTATTCATTTTCACCAACAGCACCCCCCGGATTTTTAATTGTTGAGAATCCGACTAATCCAGTCTATATGCAATGTCAAAATGATTCACTAACCAGAATTAATTTTACACTCACCGATCAGTCAAATAATTTAATTGATCTACGTGGTGAAGTATTATCGATTAGTCTGTTTGTGAAAAGCTAACAAATATTTGGTTAAATAATTTGTATTAATCAGCAGCAGAGAGGGTGAAATGACAACATATTTGCGACCGTAGATGGCAGCAATTTGAGTGTGGTTATGACAATGTATTTGCGACAAAATCGCTAAGATGGGGTCTTTATTTTTTTTTTGGTTGAAATATTGAGATTTCGTAGGAAGGTTCCATTGGCATTCTGAGGCTTTAATCGATTCTGTCGCAAAAATTTGTAGACGTAGATGGCAGCAATTTGAGTGTGGTTATGACAATGTATTTACGACAAAATCGCTAAGATGGGACCTTTAATTTAAGGCTCAATTGGCATTCTGAGGCTTTAATCGATTTTGTCGCAAATATATTGTTGTAGGGTTCACCCTCTCTGCTGCTCATGCAATTTAAATTTCAATGATGACAATTATAAGATTAAGAATTGACACACACCGCTTTTAAAGGAGCATAAAATTTTATGTTGCTAAGATGCTGACCAAAATAGAGATGTATCTAATCATTTATAATAAAACCAGAAAAGATATAAAAACGATTCATTTTTCGTCGTCTTTTATGTCAAAGTCTGGTCAGGGTATATAAAATAACAAACAAGAATCAGCATATTAATTAGAACGGTTGTATGTTACTCAAATCAAGTGTAACAAAATTGTATCTGCTAGAGGTCGATTTATTGACATCAATACAAAATCCATTTGATCAGTTTGTTATTCATCTGCTGAGCTTTTAAGCAAGGTCTTTTCTAGCGATGTTATGGTATGTTGAATAATACATTGATATGTAGAAAACCCCGTTAGGTAGAGATAAGTTTCTATCTGAAGTAGCATGTTGACCTACTTAATTCGACGAAATGCAATGTTTAATGTCGATCTTCGAGAAATTTTAAAACAACTTATTCCGTGTTTTTGTTAATATTGGTACCTTGTACGGCTAGGATTGAAGAAGTCGGTACAATACCAAATTTTACCGGTACAAGTGCTAATCAAACCAATATCTTAAATGAAAGGTTTATCACTTACAATTAGTGTAGAAAGTCATATGTAAACAGTATTATAGAGTAAGGAATTTGATGAATGCACTTTAGACCATCATGACACCTGCGTTCATAACGGACAGCGGCATATGTGAGCATCCCCGACAACAAAATTCGTTCGGCATTGCATCAGTACCTTAGTAGGCCACAATCTTTGAACGTATCTAAAAATACCTGATTCGTTCTATACTGTATATTTAAAATTAATTAGGTACTTGTAGCTACATTTAATGGCACAAAAAGGAAAATTGAGAGAATTATAGATAAGGAAAAATTCACAATGTCATTTTGAAAGAAACTAGTAAATAAATAATACAAAAATAGGGGCCCCGAGTGGCCGAGTGGTCTAAAGCGCTGTCCGTTACGGATCACTACCATCTCACCTCTGTCTGCGTGTGTTCGAGTCTAGGATTCGGCTAATGTAGATATGTGAGAAAGCTTGCCAGTAGCTTCTCGTGGGTCGGTGGTTCTTTCCGGTGATTTCCCGGTTTCTTCCTCCACCATTAATACTGGCCGCCATGAATAGCCTATCGTGTGCTGAAAAATGGCGTTAAGCCCAACAACAAACAAACAAACAAACTACAAAAATAACTAGTATAGAATCAAATATCCGGGATATAATCTGCGTTAAATATATGTACAAAAAGTAAAAATAGATGCCGCTTTGGCTTGTAGACTTTTAGGGAATTATACACCGTTTTCAGTTTCCAAAACTAGTCTATACAAGCTGGTTGTATTTATAGTTTTAACCCATATGGAGACAGCCATGTAGAGGTTTACAAACACAACGTATTTGTGTTTATTTGTTTGTTTTATATATGTTTTGTATTTGCCTTTGAAAAAGACTCATTAAGAGTCGAAAGCGCTTAGGCTAGTTAGTTACTAGTTTGGTACTGTTCGTCGTCAGTATATTGCATCTATTTTAATCAATCCCTGACACACGTGAACCCTTGGTGGATCCAGTACGCTTTAAAGGGTTGTTATCCGCCATATGATTTGTATTCTTTATATATATATATATATATATATATATATATATATATATATATATATATATATATATATATATATATATATATATATATATATATATATATAATCAAGTAAATATGTCAAAATAAACAAACACATGACACATACACACACACACACACACACATATATATATATATATATATATATATATATATATATATATATATATATATATATATATATATATATAAAGAATACAAATCATATGGCGAATAACAACCCTCTCAAGCGTACTGGATCCACCAAGGGATCACGTTTGTCAGGGATTAATTAAAATAGATGCAATAAACTGACGACGAACAGTACGAAACTAGTAACTAACTAGCCTAAGCGCTTTCGACTCTTAATGAGTCTTTTTCAAAGGCAAATACAAAACATAGTTACGACAAACAAATAAAAACAAAAACGTTGCGTTTGTAAACCTCTACATTTCTATCTTCACATGTGCTAAAACTATAAATACAACCAGCTTGTATAGACTAGTTGCGGAAACTGAAAACGTTGTATAATTCCCTAAAAGTCTACAAGCCAAAGCGACATCTATTTTTACTTTGTGTACATATGTAACGCAGATTATATCCCGGATATTTGGTTCTATACCGGTTATTCTTATAGTAAAAATTGAAGGATAAGAAGATTTAGAAAATGTTAAATTCTACTAGTGCATAGTTTTCATTTTCTAGTCTTCTTGGTTTAGACCGCTTGGTTTCAATGTTCTAAGGCGGCGTATCCAGTATGATTCCTTTTTCTTCCTGGTTTCGGAACTCCAGCTGTGGTTGTTGGCAATAGCGATAAGTATTATATCACTAAAAGGTGGCCAGGGGAGGAGAAGTGTTCTGCGACCGGGCTTCTGTACAGCTTTTTTGTCATCCAATCAGATCTATGAAGGTTTATCCTTATGTGTAGCTTTTCAGTTTCTCCCACGTACTGAAGGCCACAGATCTTACATGTGATGAGATAAATCACATTCTCTGTTTTGCACGTTTTGTTTGGACCATGTATGTTTAGTTTTTCTTTAGTCACTGTGCTAGTGAATGTCTTGGTCTCTATCATATGTTGACAGGTTTTGCATCTTTTATCGCCACAGGGTCCAGATTGACTAGGATTGACTTGAAAGGTTTCTTCCTTGGGAAAATTACCAGGGGCTCTTAGGGCAAAGCTTCCCAGAGAAAATGATTTACTCTGATACAATTGTTGTGATCCAGGGACTCGACTTGATATCGGACTTGATAACCAAACCATCCAAAATCTGGAAATGATGCAAACATTTATAAGGCTATTATGGTTGATTCGTTAAATTGTGTAACTGATAAATCTCAAAGAAAATCTACCATTGTTCTAGTGAAAACTGCTATGAAGGGTAAACTAATGCTAGCGGACAATAATGATATAACTATTGTGATGGAATCTGTTTATTATAGTAGACCAAGAGGCTATTGGAAGGGTAGAGTAGCGATTAGTAAACTTGCTGATTCAGCAAAGTCTCACATGCTGTTGCTGCAGCGTGGTTAGCGCAATAGGCAGTTTGTCAAATCTATCTATGTCCACCTAAAATAATTCAATACGCTTATTTTTATGTCAGTGTTCCCAGTGAAGTTCATAAAGCAGACATTTCTTACCGCATTATACAATTAAAGCACGTGGACGGGAATCATGCAGATACAAATACGCGTTAACGGTCGTTGACATTGCAAGTAGATACAAAGAGGCAGAGCCGCTATCAACTAAAAACATCATCTTTACAAGCACTAGAGTTGAAACAAATTTATCAACAATTACTACATTTTGAACCCTGCAAAGATTTCTTTGGTGCAGAGCCATTGCTGATGAAAAATCATAATGTCAAAATCAGACAGGAGACATCACAGTTCGTCGTGATCAGGCAATAGCTAACGAGTTAATCGAATAATCAGTGAACGGTTATTTAAATATCGGTATGCAAAGTAAATAATTCAGAACGATCTCACGAAAGAGTTGCAATATTACCCGCTGCGTTACATAATGAAAATAATTGTGCAAACTTTTTATGAACCCTACCGTTGTAATTACAAAGAAACAAACACCGTAGCGATTCCTACGGACAACGAAGTAAAATTTGAAAACAGTCACTGTTAGGTAATGTGAACGTGTGAAGGGGATACAAAATGAGCAACTGGTTCTATCTGGATTGTTACTACACATAAAAATTCTAGTGTGGTTAGGTGCAAGGGTAGACCTACAATCTACAGACTGGACTCGAATTCTCCTCAACGTTAATTGGTACGCGAACAATTGCAAGTAATTCCTGAAGAAACAAAATTGCCACCGCGTTCACAAATGTAAACTGGCACCACGACGTCAATTATATTCGGCAAATTTCAGCATCACATGTTCGCGTGTGTGGTCGATGCTACTATTAATTATGACTATGATGAACGGTCTTGGATTATTCCCATATCAAAGTTACAGCTTGTACAATGATTGTTCTACCAATTTTTTTTTTAATTAAGCGGCGATGACAAAGACGCGATTAATTTTTGTCAAGCTGCGTATAACTAGGTAATTTTTTTATTACGCAACACCTTCATTGCCGTCACTAGTAGTTTGATTAGTTTTTTACTTAAAATGCATAATATCCCAGCGCAGTCGAGATATTTGTCTGATTCGAGATACTGCGAGATAAATTAATTATTTCCATTATATTAGATATCGACAATCCAGATTTTTGTGTCAGTAATGGTGCTTGTCACGAATGTATCGTCATGTCATATCCTAATTTCCTTGGAGTTCTAACCATGATCAACGCGCTCTTAGCAACATTAACATCAACCAAAACAATATCACTTAATACAAGATTAAGTTTGTTTAGTTTTTTTATTGTTTGTTCCTGGTATCTCAAGTTTAATATTCTGTCGTCGAGTATAGGCTGAGCGATAACATAATGATTACGTCGCTATTCATCAAAGCTGCATCTTGCATCGAAAAATTAAATTTAGATTTAGTAATTTGTCAAGATCGAATCTTGGTCTGGAAGGTTAAATTGCTGATAATATCAAAATTCCAACATGATATAAGTAAGAAACATATATGCTTAATTAAACTTGAATTATACGTATAATGACCCAAGAAAAAAACAAACGCAAGTGGTTAATAATAGGATTTATGGTCCTTTTAATGAATCATCTTTAAATGAATTTTGTAAGTATTACATGCAAAGATGTCGCAAGGATAGTCTAGGACGGAAACCGTGATTACGATGTGATGTTGGGGTCAGAGGAGAAATTCGGTTATTTGTGCTATGCTGAAGTATATATATATATATATATATATATATATATATATATATATATATATATATATATATATATATATATATATATATATATATATATATATAAGAAGTATTTGTGCACTTCAGATACAAAAATCATCAGGTGTATGACTATGCTAGAAAATAAGAGGCAAAAATGAAAAATATTTTCGTCCAGTATCAAAAAGGAATGTCACATTGTTACATGAATGATGTTGTGAAGCTGATGACTGGATAAATTGTGTTTTTTCGGTATAGAGGAAAATAAGAGAAAACCGTACAACCTTTTAATTCTTCCTTCTATAAATAAATACCATTCAAATCAATACACAATTAAACTGTCACTTAGAAACCACCACAGGCACGGAGTAATTTGACTTGGAGTGTATTGCCTCTGTTTGCTTGAAGCAATGTTACTCTTTCCAAACCAGTATTAATATGATATAGTTGTATAGATGTTTAAAATTTGCTTTGAATTAAACATCTCTCTCTCTCTCTCTCTCTCTTCTCTCTCTCTCTCTCTCTCTCTCTCTCTCTCTCTCTCTCTCTCTCTCTCTCTCTCTCTCTCTCTCTCTCTCTCTCGGCATTTGTCGCCGTGGTTTCCTCTTTATCTGGTAAGTTTAAATTCACATTTGCATGTGTCATCTTTAGGACTGTAGCTCTGGCTGCCTAAACGTATAATAATATATAGGGGACTTTTCATCTTAGCATAATAATTAGATCCTTACACAAACTGCGAAACGTTAAAAGTATTTTAGTTTAAATATGGTTTGTTATTACACATTAGCTTTCTTATTAGAAAGCTCGTAATACAAATTAATGGTGTACTGTAATGCTCTCACAGCAAAACAGTAGAATGGTTGCTATAAGGCGTATTTAATATGTGGCCATAAAGCTAGACAGACGAATCTGTGGTAAGACTTCAAACAACTAACAGTCTGTGGAGAAAATATATAACTTAACAGATATGATCAATGTTTCTTGTGACGTTTAAAAAATTGATTTTACTTTTGCTTAATATTTTATTTTGAGTTGGCAAAAGAAAATAAACAACAACAGGATGTGAGCATGTGTGACCATATTGATCTTCAGACTAACAAATATAGGAAGCATTTTATTATGAAGGTCTAATCAATAGTTTGTATCAAGATTGTAAATAACTACTCAGCTAGGAATATGACTAATGGTGTTGGTGTTATAAATTTTGCTTTAAGGAATCAAGGTGGTCAAGAATAATAATATATCATACTTAACTTGCGTTAAAAAAAATTCCTCAAGAACTATAACTTTTAAACTCTGCATTTTCATTCAATGCGTTTCATGCAGGTACACGTAACATAAAATGTGATATTTTGTTTAATGCAAGTGATATATTTATTTGTAAGAATGTGCTGTACTGTCAATTATTTGATTACTCAGGTTCATGTTTAATCCTTAATATATATTTTAAATCATTAACCATTGAAACAGTGAGATTTTGATGAATAAAAGCAAATTGACGTTATAGTTGCACTCTGCTTTATAATAATACCAAAATATTACATGATAAATGCAAACCCGAATTATTCTCGACAATAATGAAAAGCGGATAGCTCGATATCTAAACATATTTGATTAATATATAATGTCTCTCATACAAATCGTTCAAATTTTTTTTTTGTGCTGCGTAGATGGAAGTGGTTTAGTTTCCATTACGTAAGGAAAAAACATCAGTCAGAAAAGTGTTCAAATGTCTTGACTTGTACAAGATGTTATACCTTCTTGAAGCATCAAATGTAAATAAGAATTATGCCTTGCGAAACCGATGGAATGTTGTTGGTTATCCAGAAAAGACGTATTAGGGAATTGATTTGTATCATTACATATTCGGTAACAGGGCGTTAAAAGTAAACAATGTCTATATAATCAGATAGAAAATGGTGAATTATAATTTGCACTCTCACTCAAATTATAAAATATGGTTTTCAGGCTAACGAATAAATTGAAGAACTTTGATGTACTTAAAATTGCGTGTCTGTCCTTTAAGCCGTCAGTGTGACAGAAAGAAATGCACACAAACGGCATGAGAGCATCTGTAGCCATATTGATCTTCTGAAAAACAAATATTGCAATAATTTTAATATAACCCAATTAACGGAATAACATATATATTGCATCAAGATTTTAATCTTAAACTGACCTATTCATCTGGTAAAGCAATACAAAAGTTTGTGAATTGGAATATGAAAGCAGAATCACCAATTTTACAATATTGTTTTCTGTCCAAAGATGAAAAGAAAAACTTAAATGTACTTAAATTTAGTTTTTGTTCTGTACGCTGTCTGTAAGACGTGTTGATGACAGTCGTCTTCATTAAAATTGCTGATACTATTCAAAACATAAAGAATGGAAAGCAATTTATACATCATGCCATCAATATAGGTATAATATAATTTCATATAATTTCAGCCAATTGAGGTGTTTAAAAAAATCCTTTCAGATATTAATTTCTTAGACACAGTATATCACATAATTATAATCTGCATGGAAATTATAAGAATTATATAGAAGTCTTGCTCATGTTTTATATAACATTGCAATCAAACGATATATATATATATATATATATATATATATATATATATATATATATATATATATATATATATATGTATACTAGTCAAATCAAACAACTTGTAACAAGGAATGTCATGTTGTCATGTTCTGTTATGATTGATGTTGTGAAAATGATGGCTGGATAAATAGGGTTATGTCGCTAAAGACAAGAATCAGCGAAACCTATACAACCTGCTAATTCTTCCTTTAGGATAAGTACCATTCAAACAATACGCTTAATATGTCACTGAGAAAACACCACTGATACGGACTAGTACGATTCGAAGTGTACTGCATCAGTCGGAAAATTAGTTGGGTATTCCAAGCTTATATAAATGTGATACGGCGGTAAAGACGAAGTGTTAAATTGGATTCGAAAGTGGCATTGTATGACCTTTCCCAGTATATTTATGTCTGTCTGTCTGTCTGTCTGTTTCTCTCACTGTGCCTCTTTCTGTTTCCAATTTAACATTAATGATTGTTATCATTTGACGTATCTTTATTTCTCTCTCCGTTTCCAATTTGCTTTGAAAAATGTTATTATTTGACGTCTGTCTGTCAATCTCTTCCTCTCTCTCCCTCTATCTCTATCATTCTCTCTTTCTTTCTTTCTTTCTTTCTTTCTTTCTTTCTTTCTTTCTTTCTTTCTTTCTTTCTTTCTTTCTTTCTTTCTTTCTTTCTTTCTTTCTTTCTTTCTTTCGCCCATTCCAATTTGCTTTTGGGAAGTGTTATTATTTGTCCTCTTTCTTTTCTGTGTCTCTCTATATATATAATTCCTCCGTCTATATCTCAGTTTCCAACTTGCTTTTCAAAACTGTTATCAGTTGATCTCTCTCTCTCTCTCTCTCTCTGTCTCTGTAGTTGCCACATCATTTCCTCTCTATCTGTAACAAATTCATTCGGCATAATCAGTTTATATAATCACATTTGCATTTGATCTATACGTAATTGGCTCTAGATCTGTTGGTATATAATAACGGTTTTAGAATCTTTCATCTCAGCATAGATACTTTTCTCAGACTGGAGTAATCAGTTGAAATTATTTTTATTTTACTTATGGTTTGCCATTAGGTCTTTCATGAAAACTGGACTATAATTCTCCCGCCACTAAATTGTAGAATAGTTGCTATGTGAAACCTATAATCAATGGTCTTTAGTCAAAGACAGTAGAAGATAATTTGCTCTGATGAGCCTTTTTAAATAAAAGGCTTTGGTGATGATATTTAACATGATATATATGATCAAATGTTTCTTGATACGTTTTGTAAATTGTTTTATAGTTTGCCTGTGGTTACGTTTTCGCTTATTATTTTAGATTTAAATCGATTCAAGGACTGTTACTTTTTACCTGGAACTTTCATTCGATAAGACCTTTAATGTAATAACATTTTTATGTCTGTCTTTTAAGTCGTCTATTAAAAAGGAATAAAAGCACACAAATGACAAGAGAGAATGTGTGACAATATCGATCATCAGAATAGGAAATATAGCAAGCTTTTAAATGCTTTTAAATATGCTCAATTGAACATATTTTGTGTCTAGAATATAATCTTAAAATTATCATTGAGGAGCAGTACTAAAATTTGTGAATTAACATTTGAATACTGAATCAATAATTTTAAAATATGATTGCCAGGCCGAAGATGAAAACGATGACATTAAAATATTCTGATCATATTGTTTGTGTCAGGTAAGCTGTCTGTATGACATGGGTAATTTGAGTTTCAGAAAACAATTTTCGGAAATATTTTAGGCAAAATTCAGATATCCCAGATTTAAAACTTACACTGAAGCAATTAAATTACATATTCGAAGGACAAGGACATAATGCAACTTATTCCATATAAATTTTCTTGCGAATCCTTTTAGAAAATCTTTTCTGACATGTAATGTATTCCAGAATCATAATTCAGATAAAACTTCATAAGAATTATATGGAATAATGTGTGCATTGTATATATAACATTCAGCCAAGTCAATGAAAAAGAGGCAAACATTTATTCGTTCAATCAATAAAAAGTAAATAAGAAATGTCGTGTTCTAATTTGAGCAAAATTGTTAAAATATTGACTGGATAGATTGATTTATGCCGCTAAATGCACGAGACAGAAAATCATACAACCTTCTAATTCATGCTTTAGGATAACTACGTTTCATATCAATACATACTCTGTGAAACATCTACTGAAACGGACTAGTACGATTTGAAATATACTGCGTCATTCTGAACCGCTTGTGCGTACTCATAGTCAATATGAATATAATAGTGTGATGAAGATAATGTTTCATATTTGCTCTGAAAAGTGGCATCGTTTTACCTCTCCCTGTATAACTCTGTCCGAATTCAGTTTTCTTTGAAAAGTGTTATCGTTTTACTCCCCCCCTCTCTCTCTCTCTCTCTCTATCAAAACATACACGCGAAAATCAATTAATGCATCAATTCAATCAGTATAGGTACAATATAATTTCTGTCATCCGAGTTTTCTTGTGAATCCTTTGAAACGATAATTTCTTAGGCACGGTATATTTCAAAATTATAAAACGAAATGTCATGTTCTAATATCAACGATCTTTTAAAAAAATCTCTGAATAAATTGAGTTATGTTGCTAAAGGCTAGAATCAGAGAAACCATGCAACCTTCTAATTCTTCCTTTACAAATAATTACCATTCAAACCAGTACAACTTAAACTGTCACTGCTACGGACTACTATGATTTGAAGTGTACTTCATCAGTTTGCTTCAACAGTAGTTGCGTGTTTCTTATGAATATGAGAGAATGGTAAAGATTAATATTCAAGTTTGTTTTGAAAAGAATTATCACTTGACCTCTATCTATGTTCTCTGTCTGTCTCTGTCTGTAAGTCTGTCTCCATTTCCAATGTACTTTAAAAGTGTTTTCATTTAACCCTCACTCTCTCTCTCTCTCTCTCTCTCTCTCTCTCTCTCTCTCTCTCTCTCTCTCTCTCTCTCTCTCTCTCTCTCTCTCTCTCTCTCTCTCTCTCTCTCTGGCTTTCTAGATGTCTTTCCCTGTAATCATGACAGTTTGTACATTCACGTTTGTCATTGTGATCTTTATGTCCTTGGCTCTCCCTGCCTGCCTGTATAATACTTGGTTAATCTCAGCAAAATATTTAGATAATTATTCAGATTGGAAGCCCTAATATAAGTAAACAGCTATTGTATTTATTATCTTAATTATATTTTCCTTATACCATAGGTCTATCATGAAAATCCACGAAACGTAAACGGCGGGTATGCAGTAATACTCTCACCGCACAATTGTAGAATTGTTGCGAGAATGAGTGGTCTTAGGTCAGAACAAAAGTAGGTTAAATATAATTTGTTATGGTGGGAATTAAAAAACACAGGTTATAGAAAAGATATTACCGAAACATATATATATTAATGTTTTTGTGATTTCTTTTGCATTGTTTTTGTTTTGTCAGCTGTTATTTTTGGCTTATTATTTTTTTTATTGGACTAGAAGAAATGCACACAGACGGTACGAGTGTATCTGTGGCCTTATTGATTATTGATCTTTAGTCTAACAAATATAGCAAGCATTTTACTATGAAGGTGTAATAACTAATTCGTGTCAAGCTTTAAATATAAAATTGCCTAGTCACATAGGGAAGTAATAATGGTGCTTATGTTATAAATTTTGTTTTAAGTAAGCATGGCGTACTCAGCCTGCATTAAAAGTCTCCTCAAGGACTATAAATTTTCAGCTTGGCATTTTCATTCGGTAAGTGTCATGCACGTATACCTTACATGTGATATTGTTTAATGTGAGTTATCAATGTATTTGTAAAAGTATGCTGTATTGTTGACTATTTGATTACAGATAGATGTTTAATGCATCTCAAACGTTTAAGACATTCAACCATTGAAACAGTGAACATTCAATGAATTAAAAGAAATTATAAATATAAAATGAAGGTTATATTTGGTTTACAATAATATCTAAATATTACATGATCAATGCAAATCCGAACTATTCGAAAGAATAGTTAACAGGATACAAACACATTTCAAGTACCCATACGATCTTCGTTTTCATTTTCGGCCTGAAATCCATACAAAATATGTTTCCTTATGCAAATTTTGCTTCACAATTTTTCATTTACCTATATCTGGTTTAATTACGTTTTACGCCTTATAACGGTCAATTTAATGACACACATCTCTCCACTACTTCATCTGTTCTGTTTCCTTGCTCTCGCAATAATGTAAGACCTACAATTGCAATGCAATTTATTTTGTCTTCATTTCCATCTCCAGCTAATATACTGCAACTAGATAGATCTGAATATCAAAGCGCGATACAATATTACTAAATATTCAATGCAGCTTAAATTTATCCCTAATATCCATGGAAAGAACAATACACGTATAATCTGTAATTCATAGGTGTGATTCCTCACAATTGTCACAGTATATCATGTTGATGTTCTTAAAACCCCATAGGCATATATTTACTTGACAACATAATGCATTCTGTACAAGAGAGGGTAAGAGAATATGAGTGGTTTTGTGTCTGCATGCCAGTTTGGCCCAGTCATATATTTGTTTTAAACATAATTATTATTATATAAATATTTTCATTTGCGCATACGTAATTTAAACTTGCAGAGCTATGAGTTCCCAAAAATATAAATGCTTAAGTGGGTGGGCTCTAATATGTGGTTATGGCCGAAAGATACGATGATGTTTCAACACTATGAATTTTAAAGACATTTCCTAATCAAGCAAACAATAATGTATAATACGATCTAGTGTAATGTGGTATATATATATATATATATATATATATATATATATATATATATATATATATATATATATATATATATATATATATATATATATAGACCGGTTATGTACTTGAATATTTTTCAGATGGCTGTTTAAAAACTTTTACAAAACGACAAATATATAATTAACTTATCTAATGTTATACGTTACACAAAATTGAATTTATGGGAATACGAACGATATTAAAAAAAAACAAAAAATAACATGTGTTATGATGTGCTCCGAGAAAATGAAAATGTTTGTTTCAGCGTAGGAATTTACCTTTCTCAGCCTGACCGACATTATATTTTTAAGCCGTATCAAACTCGTTCATTCAGCATTGTCGTAACGAGACACGTATGTATTTTTGTTTATATAATTAACATAATATCATTATCTTATGTAATCCTCTCCATCCCGCGTTCTGCAGTTATTCGCCATAACTCTATCCTTAGTTTTGCCTTGGACATTTAACATATACAGTCAAGAATGGCCTATACTTATATTACTACTTAACATAATACAAGAATAATAGAACAGAACAAACAAAATTGAAATAAAAAGGAACACGTTATAAGGGTAATAGTTCAGTAGCAATACTCTATTTGAGAAGAAACCTTTTAATATGTTCCAAAACAAGTTCGTAATTATTACATGATTTAAAGATTATATAACAATTTAATTTACAATGATCTGTTCAAAATTCAAAAGTATTTATTTATTTTGCTTAATACAATTAGTATTTGTTAAATTATTTTTTCTTAACGTGGAAGTTATTCATAAAATTATCTAAATTATCTTACATTTTTTTTTAACAATAACCACTAATAATGAATACAAATTCTAGGCGAGAAACAAAGTGAAAATTACAATTAAAAGCAAACGTTAACGAGCTGTCGATTTCATCACCGAATCAGTCCACTCCTGACTCACAGTAACCCTCTTCCTTCTGAAAATATAGGGTTATTAGTTACATATATCTCACTACAATCTCGTTTGAGTGTTTGTCTGTAATTATATCATATTTTCGATATATAGCCCATGGTAAACATATGCGCACATTTTCCAAAACGTGATTTCTTGCAGAAAAGCTATTATTTTATTTGAATCTTCCACAGCCCTTTAATATAAAAAAATTTGTTTTTATACACGACAAGCATCGAATTCCCGAACGGCTATATTGCGTTTGCAAAGACGGAAATGAATGAGGTAGTTTTATAATAAAACAGTAGAAATTAAACTCATATGACTAACGTACATATGTACAGTTTACCAATGGGGACCTGAACAGTAGGATAGTTATGGAGACCAGTTTTTACATAGATCAGTACAGTACTTACCAGAAATGCTGTTATAATATTAAACGTGATAAGCAAAATGGAAAGACAAAAGCAATGGATATGACAAAGCTAAAGTCGATCACATCTACGTCCCCACATAAATACAACATTATGCGTAGGATTCTTTATTACAACCATGATTGACATTAAAGCTCGTGTAGTAGACTGACCGATTGGTTACAATCTATGATCCATATGCTCCTCCTCAATCGCTTGTTTAACTGCACCCAACATTTTTTCTACTTTTGGAAATCACTGTTTTTAGATCTAAATGGGTGTTGAAGTGTTGCAATAAAATTGCAAGCGTTGCGGGGTAATGTAATGACATCACATTATTTCGATTGCTGATTGGCAAAAGCTGCTATATTAGCTAGAACTTATACTTAGGTGCTTAAAATGAATTGTAATATGCATGTGTAAACGTTTTCTTTAAATCATTTCGAAATTAAATTATCTTGGACAAGGACTTATAAGTGTTCATGGATATATACTTGTGCATTGAACCTGCATAATACCAGGTATGTGTGCGTGTGTTTATCTGTTCCATAACGTCTCTCATATTACACTCTATAAGACATGAAAACAAGAATTGCTATAAAAGCTTTGTTGTTGATCATTGGTCGTGCACACATCGGTTTACATCACATGGCTATCCAATGGCATAGGCGCATGTTGGGAACTTAGACACGTGGTGATGCGGTTGTGATATGATAAGATAATTGAGAGAAGCAGGTTGTGTCCCAAATGAAAGGATGGGTCCAAAACCGGTCATGCATCTTTAAACGTCTTCCCCAGTATCTATTAAATAAGGATAAACTTTGTAGCCAGTTTTAAACTAGCATGTTAAATAGATGAAGTATTCTTGTGAAAATACGAAGGATGCTGTCTTTCTTAAGTTTGTTAAAAATGAAGTTGATTGATAAGTTATTTTTAAACAATAATGTCTCATTTTTCCAAGTCTTGTATCAAGCTTTGTCCTGTCTATGAATTTAAAATTATACCCGAGTTGTTCCTTCAATCATTAAGATAGTATTATGCAGAGAAGTTTGGGCCGTATATATTACGGCTAATTAGCTGCCTGGCAACGTTAGCAATGGACACAACTCAATGTACTCGATCGAAATGCACATTGTTGACACCATATAGTCTTCATTTTCATATTCGCATATGTATTTGTATATATTAAACGTGCAACTTTTGTTCCGACGGATAAATTGACGATGTAGAAACATCTCAATAAGTTGTCTTAATATATTTTACAAAATTAACGGTAAACGTTCTTTCACGCGTTAAGAATTGAAAGTAATATTCAGTTCTACACTGAGGCTACTATTATATTTTTATTAAGGGACTGTGTAATTGCAAACTGACAAAGTGAGTGTGTATATATTGTAAGGTGACCGATGTGATCCTTTGCTGCAAATAGCTATCTCAGTATCTCCAAAAACCTGAGTACCTTGTGCATTGCTTGATACTGAGTATAACAGCCGCCATCAGTGATATCAATCCAACCGGTCCTAGAACGGCGCCAATTATCCAGAGCTGGGGTGATTCTCCAGTCAGAGGTGTATTCCTCTCTGTGCATTCTATATAGATATAGATTGATATAATGTAATAGTGGAAACATCTAAATCACATATTACAATATTAAACGAGTGGCTAAATCGATACTAATTACATAAAACAACTCACCCACAGGTGGTATTTATTCCGATATATACCTTGAAGACGACCTATCAGTATACTTGAAAATAAATAGAATGATCAAATCCACAAGATATTTAGCGTCAGTTTTATAGACTGCTGAATTTTTTCCGTGCCAGTATCAGTAGTATGCAATATAGCATGTATGTATTCCGAAATGTATATTTCCAACTCAACGGAATTTTAGCCAATACTGGCACATATAGATCTCTCTCCCTCTCTCTCCCTCTCTCTCTCTGTATATATATATATATATATATATATATATATATATATATATATATATATATATATACCTCACAAGGTTATATGTTCTGCATACTGATTGAGAATTTGCAGCTTTACTAAGTTCATCAAAACTGCATTGGATTTTGAAACATCGAATAAGGGTGGCTTTAGGTATCATAAAGTTTCCCTTCTCAACGTAAAGAAGTATGGTTGCAGAATTCATTAAATAATCTTTTACACTTGGTGTGTTCCTTCCTTTCAAAATTATAGATAGATTAGAACTTCAGTTTGCAAGGTAACGCCTTATAAAAAGTGCTTTCTTTCTCACCTTGCACAATATCAAGCGTTCTACTTATTGTACCAATCAGTATCTATTTTAATTCCAAGTTACAATGTGCTTGCAAATAATTTCAGATTCTCCTAAGCTGAGTTGCATGTATTTTAAAACTGATGCCTGAGTAGAAGACGTTGTTTTCAAACAATATATCACCATCAAATGACAAGCGTCTAGAAAACATAGTTTTCAAATATTAAAATATTATTTCATCGCTAGAGGACACGTCTACAAATTTCTGATGGCATTTGATGCATTATGTAACACTTCAAATTTAATGGGCATTGAATGATTCTGTTTTGAGGCACATATTTATAGGACACTGTATTTAGAAAATGCACGATATTAACATTGACATGATACTTACGTAAATTCCGATTTTGCCCATCTTGCTCTCGTTTAGTGCTGTTGTTTGTTTGAATTCGTCCCAGGTGGTGAACTGAGTCGGTTTACTTTCATAAAGTAGACTTCCAAGAGTCCTATCGCCCCTGTACCACTCCACTGTATACCATAAGCTTTTGTCACCATTTGGGTCAAACTTGCAATAGAAGCGCAAACGGTTGTTCACTGATTCTATATTTCGTTCAGTTTCAATGTGCGGATGCAGAGAGACGTTTGGGGCTGAAACTTGAATAATGAAAACTGAATGGCACACAGTCAGTATCAAAAGGTTTGAACATCGCCGTTTTGTGTTTGAATGTGTATCCCAGCTTAAGCTAGATAATTTAAATATATACATACACACACACATGTGTGTGTGTTTGTGTGTGCGTGTGTTTTTGTGCGTGTGTGTTAATTGGAATTTAATATGGTGTAACACGGCATTAAAGTCATCAATCGAAATTTAACATTGTGAGACGGCAGAGTCAGATGTAAGGGTTTGTTATTATTGGTTACTAGTCCCCCTATTATAACTAATAAAGGATTTCTTTTCGTTATCTATGAAAATTGAGAGTGACGAATTGCACAATAATTCTCTGTAGAAATAGAATATAACAAATGGATAGAGATATGGACAGACACATATAGTGTAGATCTGAATGTCCACTTTAAAGGTCAGTACACATAGATATTGATCAATATTAACACTTGCTGTCCAACACGCAATTTTACAAGAAATATGCGACGTCATTCGTAACAATACATTGCATATGATGCATTGGTTAAATAAGACTGTCCTTTACAAACTTACAGAAGATAAAACAGAACAAATATATTAATGACTTCAAACATATCAAAAACTCCAAACGTGTGCCGAATAGAATGTTGTACGTTCCAATTCTCATAACTTTGGATTAGCCTAGCAATTTATTATCCAAAGCACCATCACAAAACTGAACCTGCAAAATCAAAATTTAAATCGAAAATTCAGATATATAAATTAAAACATTCAAACGAAGCTGAATAAAATTTACAAAAGATACCAATCCAAAACTTACATTTTAAAGGAACAGGAAAGGAGTGATAAAGATCTGGGCACCTGTTATCATTGACAGGAGAAAAGGCATTAATTGTCATAGTGATCTAACAAAAAGAGAACAGCAACAAAATGTCATTAGGATGAAAAGGGTGTGTTCAAAAGAAGAGGAACTCTTCCTAGTCAAAACATTTAAGAATTCCATATGATGATAAGAAACTGAAGATAACGAAGTGGCTATGCCGTAGTAGAAACTCAAAAGCAGTCATAGTGAAAGAGTTAAGTGAGGTTTGTGACACGTTTCCTTTAAACGCGTGTAGTCATTTTAAATTAATTTAAATATGTATTATTTTGGATAGACTTACCATCTCCTGTTGGCTTCGGCCCGTCCATGTCTGAAAAATATTCCATATAATAAAGAGAGATGGGTCTCATTTTAAAAAGTAGAGGAATAGATTAATAAATCATATTTGGGAAATATATTTGATCCCTTGTGAATTATGTATCACTTTAACCAACCTAAGATTAGCATATTTGAATAATTTCAGCATTTTAATAAAATTTGATCACTCAGGGAGAAGCACAATTTTAATACATTTTAAAGGTAGTGTTGTGGAATCGATGACAACAGGATGAAAAAGAATGCCTAGAAATAACCTATATGTAGGTTTTACATTCTCTGCATGGGAAGAAAACCATTACATCAGTGCTTGCGAGACATGGCAATTCTTACCTAGTATCATTGCATTCTAGAATCAAACCTTGACACGAATACCATTGACCGTAGAGTGTTCGATAAACACAATGGTCCAAATGTTGACTAAACCTTGATGTGGAAAATAAAATGATACATCGACAAGATGAAAGCATTCTGCCGAGTTAATCATATTACTTGGCAAGAAAATGCTAAAATGATGATTTAAGATAAAATTCTGTACACACCTCCATTTAAATATAATTTAGAGTTTGCTGTGTGGAATATGTGACATTAGGGTGAAAAATAATTCCCTGATAACACTTAAAATATGCTTCCGGGACGATCTTCCATTAAGCCTCTACGGAGGTACCGCTCCATACCATATTGTTGACGAATTTAATTTCTACATAAGTTTCTGGATGCAAAATCGGAGCTTTAAAGATTTATTGACAATGATTTACTGCTTTAACCGAATGTTTATCATCTTATTGTTTTTGCTGTTACTTTTGGAATATTATGTGTGTGCATACCTCTCTAGAGATATACCTACAGAGAAGGAACGAAAAATAAAAAACATTTAAACAAGTTCGCATCGAAACAAGGAAGCAAATGTATTATATTTTGCATTATTATATTGAGTAGGTAATAACTCCTACCCAAACAGTAAGCCTCTGGACAGCCCTGTGTTGGTCGTAGCTCATAAACGAACCTATTTCCACAGTTGATCATTCGTATAGTTTCAACGTATTCACAATCGCTCGAGTCGGTCTTCAAACAAATAATTTTAGAAAATGTGGTTCCCACTTCTGTAGGTTTTGTATCTGGAACATAATGGAATTTTAAGCGGTAATACAAAAACAATAAGTAGTTTTCTGCTTAAAACTGTTAAAATTAAATTTTACATAAATGATCATGTGAGAGACAATATTTGTAGCTCAGTTGTAGGAAATTTATTTGGGTCTGTTCTTCGATTATTGCTTTCGCAAATATTGCTAAAATCGTTTCTTAGAGCAATTGTGGTGAAGATGATAAATTAATGTCCGAAAGCATGTATCTACTAATTGTATTAAGAAATTTGGAAATATAATACAAAACGAAATATTCCATACATATATGCATAGGAATTTATTCATAACGTAGCAAAAATCAAAACAAATGCCAATCTCTAAAAGTATAACTACAAATGTTTACACAAAAGGAAACTGGCAAAAACATCTTGTAGTCCATAATCTCGTTGACTTTTGCAGGATAGCATGACAATGTCATAAAGATTACGTACGGCACAAATGTATGCTAATATTATTATTATTATTATTATTATTATTATTATTATTATTATTATTATTATTATTATTATTAATAATAATAATAATAATAATAATAATAATAATAATAATAATAATAATAATAATAATAATAATAATAATAATAATAATAATAATAATAATAAAAATAATAATAATAATAATAATAAAAATAATAATAATTTAACTTAAACGTGTTCAGACTACACAGTGTGTATACATCACTACGTTATCATGCAAACTCTAAATTATTAAAACCTTTTTCAATAAAATCTGAAGACAATAGAAAACAAAATAGCTTGATAAGCACGTTTTCCAATTCAAAGCTTGAAGACCTAAATAAAACAAACCATTCATCCACCAAATATAGACAGTTCCACATGAGGACGGAGGGGATGTGGCTATAAATAGGTTCATAACGCTGTACCACCCAATATTTAAGAATCTGTCACAAAGAGGAGTGTCAGAGGGTCCAAGTGTGTAACCAGATAGACGTCGATGTAGCGAATTTAATTCTGTTGCATGAGTGCATGGATCGACACCTGGCCAAATAGTAAGTGCTTAAAAAGAAAACAAAAGAAAAAAAAGACAAAATATTATCTTTCACAGTGCAAAAACAAAAGATCTTTTTCATATGGTTTATATTCGATTTTATTAAATAAATGTAGTTGTATTAATAATCCTTGCACATGATCAAATATATTGATATATTCATAATTCTAAATTAGCTTTTAATTAGTGTCAGCCTCTCATACAGACAGCAGAACCTCATGAATTCAACTTAAGTGGCTCCAATTATAACTTGTGACGATTCGAAATGCCAAACCTTCACACTTAAAATATGATTTCTACGTCTGTTTTCTCTATTTTAAGTATCATTGTAAGACTCATTTAATTTTATCAAGCAATTAGTCTGAAACAAATTTTTTTCAGTTTCTTGAGTCGTTAATATAAATGATGCAACTAGATTTTGAAAATTAAGTTTAAATTTGTTCAATTATTGAGACTATGTATTTCATTGTTACAAATATAAACTTATTGATTACGCTGTACAAAAGCAATCTAAGAAATAAACATAAGTTGGCAGATAAAGGAGACAAAACCACAATAGTGTCAGTATTCGAGGATATAAAAGAGATAGACTAACTGTCTTAAGAATAAATTTCAAAGTCAATAACGGAAGGTAATAAAAGTGAGACTAAGGCGTACTAAGGCAGGAAATGCATATATTGTGGAGATTTTAATTCTTAATATATCTGATGAAGGTAATAGTTATCTCATTTAATACTGATATAAGTTATTGCAAGTAAAGAGAAAAAACATAAATCATAATAATTATCGCATGACTCATCATCATCATCATCATCATCATCATCGTCGTCGTCGTCGTCTTACTCATTTTCAAAAGGTTTACAATTATATAATTCATATCTAATCCAATATAACAGTATGTATATGTATGATGAACACGTCTGTTAAATAGTACAATCTAGACTCAAATTACAATATATGTATTTTAAAGGTATATTCAACTTTTTAACCCATGATTTTATCAATACAAATTATCGTATAGATGATACTAACTCACTTCTAGTAATTTTCCAAACACCACTTTAGCATACCTGCTATATTTTGTAGACATAGTAGCCCTGAAAGGTAAATAAATATATGTATGTATATATATATATATATATATATATATATATATATATATATATATATATATATATATATATATATATATATATATATATATATATATATATATATATATATATATATATATATATATATATATATAATTGATCTCGGGTTCAAACTACCATATGTAACAAAGACTATACGTTGTTTAAATACATAATGCTGTTCTTTTTGTTTCTTGACTTGCAACAGATTAATAATGAGAAGAATTAATCTAATCGAACGGTCATACTCTTATCTTACTAAATAGTTAAGTGTGTGTTATTATCAAGGACGTAAATGCTATTTACCCGATATTAGCCACCAAATAGTGTATCTCTCGTCCATGACGTTTGATTCTTTCAATGTTTACTCTGGTTTATTAAAATAAGAGGATATTTCACTAGCTCTTATATACCGCGACTGTTGAGCATTCCGGATGTAAATTGTTGCAATTATCCCTTTGCGCGAAATACATCGTATATGCCACAATACACGTGCATGCGAGGGTTAATATGGGCTCATTTAATTGGCTCAGACCTACACAGGTTATTTTAACGCCATGTCAGTTATATGTTCATCCTTTATCAATCCAGTTACATTTGCATCTAAGATATATATATATATATATATATATATATATATATATATATATATATATATATATATATATATATATATATATATATATATATATATATATATATATATATATATATATATATATATATATATATATATACTAGACAGAACAGACTGTCTATCCCTGGATTCTCTGGTAGAATCTTGATAATAGTGGGCAAAAATAATAATTTAATACAAACAATACTATCATACAGTTTAGAAAAATTAAATTCGTACTGTACGGAGTTTCGAACCCAGGTGCGCGAGTAAATGGCACCTATCGCCTTGCATGCACGCACCAACCCATATACCGTCACGACTAAGCACGCATCACCAAAAAATGATGGCACTCAATCGGTGTTATATAAGCTCGTGCGTAGCAGACGCACTCGTATGACGACCTAGTAAATATTTCTCGCCATTTGCTCGCGGACCTGGGTTCGAAACTTCGTAGAGTACGAATTTAATTTCTCTAACTTGTATGATAGTAATTTTTGTATTAAACTATTATTTCTGCCCATTATTATCAAGACTCTACTGGAGAATATAGGGATAGCACGGTCTGTTCTGTCTGGTACATATTTATAAATACTTGTGATACAAACATCCTATATACCTTGATTTCCTTCATACGAATATGTAACGGCTTTATATATATATATATATATATATATATATATATATATATATATATATATATATATATATATATATATATATATATATATATATATATATATATGAGAATTATTCACTAGGTCGTCATGGGAGTGTTTCTGCTACGCACGAGCTTATATAACAGCGATTCAGTGCCATCATTTTTTGGTGATTCGTGCTTAGTCGTGACGATATATGGGTTGGTGTATGCAGGTTAGGCGATGGGTGCCATTTACTTGCTGATTTATGCTGAACCCATAATTGAATTTTTTTTATATTGGCCATAAATTAATGAATTTTAATGAAATGCATATTTATGAAATCCAATTTTAAGGTTAAAACTATTGTAATATATGCCGGAAATAAACCATGGTCAGGTCAATAGAGAAAGAACTAAACAAAATTCAATCATTTTAAAGTATGCAGTTAAGGGTTGAAGAAAAGGATACGGATTTGATAATTAAACATAATTTAATGTATCGTATTTTTCAGCAGTGTGCGTAATATAGCTGACTGGCGTTTACACAAAGTAAAGAAATTTAAAACAATTCTTGTATTGAAAATATTATGACATTTCTTAAACTGGCTGTCTGAATATTAAGTTTCACATTATTTTAATAGTTTTGAAGCCAACGGGTGTGTTTAATTAGCATTATTGTTTTTAATTTCACATGTATCACTTCCTGACATACACTCTAATATTACAATAGGGTACGAACTGGTCCGGTTCCTGAATTAGGTACAAATTGGCCTGTGCACGCCACAAATATGAGAAGGTCGTGCTTAAACCACATATGCAGTATTATTTTGACGTTTAGTCGGTTTGAGATCTAGACATTAATGCAAAATGTTATAAGAGTATCTACTTCAACATACAAAAAAAAATGGAACAACTGAACTTAACTTGGTGTAGAAACAAGGAATTAACATAGCAACTATTTTCGTCCGTTTTCTAAAGAAATCAGACTTGAGTCAGGAACACGTTGTCTGACGTCATACAGTAATACTGGAAGCGAGTTTTTAAATTCGACTACAGATTGCATTGGATAGAAATAGGTCCAACAACTAATTAAGGAGCAATTTTCAGAAAGCGCCTTTCGTAGGACACACATCGACAAAAAGCCAGGAGTGATCCTTTCCTGGTTTTCAACAACTAGTAACTTGACAATCACAAATCAAAGAGCCAACTATGCTCCTTTCTTTTGTTGAAAACCGCGTACTTATAATAGTCGGGATTACTAGCGAAAAATTATACTTTGGTGAAATTATCTCCTATGATAATTAATATAGAAAGACTGTACAATTATCTAGCATGCATAATTTATACTTACACCAGAAGTTGATAACGAAAGAGAAAAAGCCATAATCATTTACTAGGATCAATTTTATAAAACAAAAAAGAAAACGGTTAATTTGTTTCTTCTACTGTTTGCAAAGGAGGTGAATAAATTATTATATATTTAGAAATGGACCTAATAATATGTTGCAAATATTTTTTTTTTCTTTTTTAAGAAACGGATAATAACTACTATATGTAACATTATTTTTGACAACAAAAAGGCTCCCAAGACAATTTACAATGACTCAATCAAATACTTGAACGTCTACTTGTTTACAATGTGCTTTTGCATACTAAAGGTGTGTTTGTGTTTACTCTCTTGACACTTATATTACAGTTAATGTTTGTTTAATTTATACGCCCCTTATCTGTACCTTGTACTTTTGTCTCAGATTAGTCATGTTTAGAGCTTAATGCTAACACACTCCAGGTTTGTAGCAAACTCAATACATGTCGTATACATACATACACACATACATACATACAAACATACATACATACATACATACATACATACATACATACATACATACATACATACATACATACATACATACATACATACATACATACATACATACATACATACATACATACATACATACATACATACATACATACTTGTGATTAAGCGTTACTGAGGCGTAACAAAAAGAAAAAAATACGAAGAGTCTACGACAACTTTTGGTGGCACTTTTTCCAAATTTCTGAAACATTGACTTTGTTTGGTAGTCCACATTTATTTTATTTCGGGCATTTTTTTGTCTATGCTCTTTTGATTTTGCATATTCAACCAATCAATCTTAACAATGTTAAATCCTACACAAAACAAAAAACGTTTTATCGCATTAAGAAAGAACGAATTGCTCCAGCTGTCCAGATCATATGATATGATATTTTAGAGGTAAATCTATCTTTGCTAAATAAAGTATTACAAATATATTTGTTCAGCGTTTGATTTAAAAAGAACATTTTTTATAAATGTGCCCTGGGTTCGATTAGTAATTCGGAACGTGGCTCGAACTTAATGTCTAAAAAGATATAAAAATGAATTGAACTAGGAAACTTGATCTCTAAATGCAAATAAAATTACAAGAAGAAAAAAGAAAGAAACAAACTTAGTAAAAAATAGGAATGGAGATGAAATTACAAATTGAAGGAAAAGATGTAACAATGACAAAGAAAATGCAGGAAAAATGATCTAGAGATTCAAATTTCGGAAAAAGTAGATCAATATGTCAATTTTTGCATTTTGTTACATTTTGTTAAATATAGCAAAGAATCTAAAATGGCGACTAGAGCAGTGAACTTAGTTATTACAGAGTATACATATTTAAAAAGCTTGTGAAGTTCATCTTTCTGTCAGTAGAATCAAGTGAACAATTATGGTTAAAATCAAGGTTTATATCTTGAAATCTTTTTAAATAGCACATGAAACACCTCGACAGAATTTTCGGCATTTCTAAAACCCAGATCTATGTTGAATTGGTACGAGAAAGAGCTCGACAGTTTGATAGGTGCTGAGATTCTATAAAGGTTGAAAAAGACTATGAAAAACCCACTCATATCAGGAGAAACGTTCAAGAACCGTGTCCATAATGACATTTAAATTCACGTTGATGAACACAGCATCGATACTTTAAAATATATTCCTCGTAAGAATGAAGATTATATTCCTTGGCTAACAAAAGTTCATGTGTCAGCAAGTTTTCTGCTCAAGAGACATATAGTAAGAAACCAAAAGAGACTCAAGCGAGAACTTAAAATTTTCAATCTGATACTACTAATAAAAATCTAATGCCTGAGAAGAATGCCTCAGAAAGCCTTCTCTTCCTACTTTCATGAAAATTGGTACGTGATTTCCGATTGCAACATGCTAAAATGATAACTAACATAATAAATATTGAGTAATTCCAAATTGTATTATTTATCATAGGTCTAGGTGGTACTCATATATTTAAAACAGCACATTTGTGTGTCAAACAACTCCCAGTCTGATTCTGTTATAGATACATATAAATCATTTATGTTACAGTGTTTTGCATACTCTACTGGTGATTTGACCAAAGCTATACCTATTGAAACATTAATGAACATTGGAGCTCCTCAAAATAATTTATTAGCAAGGTACATTTTCTTTGTCTGGGAAGTCTTCTTTGGAAGTGTAGCAGCAGAGATGGTGAACATACAACTTTGCCTGAAACTTTTTTTTTTTAAAAATAAAGGATCCTGCAGAGGCTGAGAAAAAAACGTCAACGCTAAACGAAAGTCTCTTTACACGATCATGTATGTAATCGTATACTAAAATCTTTGGTGAGTTTATTATTCTTAACGTATTTTTATGATTTTGTCAGGCGAATTTTTTTAAGAATAAAGCAACTCAATTGTTGTCCTTCACCCTCTCTGCTGCTCCTGACTTTGACAGGGGAGTTTAACCAAAGATTTTTCTAGACCTACACGATATCTTGATCTTGGATCATGTAGATTTACTGTTATAAATCCAAACGTAACAGATTGTGCTTTAGAAAATAAATTTTTAAATTTATTCATATCCATGTCCCCTGAACACCTGGTATAATAAATATTTTGCAGAGTATAATTATCTACTTCATTAAACACAAAACATGTATTACAGTTATCTCTGATCACCTTAGGTATGTGTGCATATCCTTGAGTAACATAAATCACATCTGTGTTTTTGTGTCTATCTCGAGAAAATATTCTAGCTGGATTAGATTGTTTGTCCAGCATCACGTCATCATATACTACGAGATTATTAATGAATCTATCTAAGTCATCTACAGACGGGGCTTCATCTATATATGTTATAAAGTCAATAATATCAAAATCGTCTTTGTTAACTGATTTTGCTTTCTCGTTAAAATCCTTAAGTACTTCGTAACAATGCTGATCATCTACAGACGGTGCTATTAAATATAGTTTGTTCCGTCTCAACCACCTCATTTATAAACTTAATAATTGTGTTTTACCTGATCTAGATGGACCTATTATAATCATTCTTAGCGAATTTGGTAATGATGGATGGTGCATCACTGCTTCCTGTTTTTGTGTAGCCGAAAAGTCAGTTATAGTATCTATATTATTAAAAACATGATTCTATATTGTGTTCGATGTAAATCATCTACGCCTAATACTGGATAAGCAAGAATAATAACGAAAAAAAATGACGTGCATTAACAGGTAAATGTGTAAAATGTGGTACACAAAAATAGAAATTTATCTCAGGGACAAAAAAGATAGGTGGGGATATTGCTGCTTCTTTAAAAAAATTGCCTGGATTACCATGAGCTAAGTATGTTGGTGAGAAACACCGTCCTGGATATAATTATTGTGGTCCTGGAACTCGTCTCGATATCAGACTCGATAAACAAGATCTACCAAGACTAGGAGAGTATCCACTAAATAAGATCGATCAAATATGTCAAATTCATGACGTTGTTAATAAATATCCTGATTTGCAACAACGGCATCTTGCAGATGTGAAATTGATTCATGCATTAAATTCTATACATAATATATCTGTTAGAGAGAAACTCACTAGTTTCTTAATAAAATCTGCTATGAAAAGTAAAATAATGTTAGGGGCTGGTAATTAATTGTATAAGTATTATAATGGAATCTATTTATTATAGCCCAAGAGAGTATTCGAAAGATAAAGTAGCCATCACTAAACTTGCTGAAGCAGCAAAAGTTTCACATTCTGTTGCTGCAGCGTGGTTAGCACGACAAGCAATATGGCAAGTTTATCTACCACCACCAAAATAAATTCAATACGTTCATTTTGATGTCAGTGCTCCTAACGAAGTTCATCAAGCAGATATTTTGTTTTTACCACACGATATTATTAAAACACGTGGACGAAAGTCACGCACGTACAAATACGCATTGACTATTGTTGACGTTGCAAGTAGATATAAAGGAGCTGAACCATTATCAACAAAGACATCATCTGAAGTTGTGTCTGCGTTTGAGCGAATTTATAAGCGAGGAACATTACAATGGCAAAAAGTACTATAGGCAAGGAATTTCTTGGTGCAGTATCATCGTTGATGAACAAGCACAAGGTTAAAATCAGACAAGGACACAAGGAGATTCATTGTGATCAGGCAATCGGTGAACGATTTAATGGAACACTTGCAGAGCGGTTATTTGGTTATCAATATGCAAAGGAAATATCTGCTGACTTTAGAACAAAGGATGGATCTCGTGAATGGGTTGCGAGGTCACCGAGTGTGATAGCTGCGCTGAATAAGGAAGTTACTCGTGCAATTTCTATGAAACCGTCTGATGCGATCACAAAAAATATATACCGATAAAACGTAAATCTCTTTCTCAACCAGTGCTAGGTAATGGTACGGTAAGATATTTATACGAACCAGGAGAACTCGAAGGAGGTAGAAACAGGGCAACTGATCCTATTTGGAGTGTGACCGCACACAAAATATTCAGCGTGGTAAGGTCCATAGGTATACCTGCAATCTACAGATTAGATTCAACTGCTCCTCAACGTGGATTTGTACGTGAACAATTACAAATAATTCCTGAGGATACGCAATTTCCACCGAGTACACTTTTATACACTTGCAAATCCTCGACATCGATTACACTCCAGACAAGTCAGCATTACATTTTCACGCGTGTGACCAAGACACCTATTAATTCTATCAACGGTAACTTGTCTTGGGTTATTGCTCGAATACTGCCACAACATTATTGCGTTGCAATCTACGCATTGATTATTTTGTCGTTGTTTTAACATCATAATAATATCCACATCTATATCAAACTCGCGATTATTTTTTGATCACACTGCTTATAGCTGCATAATTTTTTATTGATATCAACATTATTAGTGATTTCTTCGGTCTTTACGCAATCCAAGATAACTCGTTTTAGTTGTGATATTCTTCTAACTCGAGATACTGCGAGATAAACTAGATTTGACCACTCAAAACGATCATCGACTATCCAAACTTTAGTATCAGTGATAGTTAATCCCTGCGACGAATGAATCTTTATAGCGTACTCTAACGTCCATGGTGATTTATCCATGTTTAACGCGCTCTCGACAACATCAACAGCGACAAGGACAATATCGTTTAACACAAGATTTTGTATTCGGACACTTTCAGTATCTGCACTAGGAATCTTATCATCAACATTTTGTTTTCTAGTATCTGCAGGGCGATAACACAACGGTACAGGTAACTTTGGGAATTTTTCCTTGTGTAACGCATATAATTTCTTTTGTAGTTCGTCACGAGCTATTTTTCTACTAGCAACTATTAAATCAGCAGGTTTCCATAGGGTCCAAAAATCATTAATGGATGTTTCTCTAATTATCTCACGCATTACTTCACATTGTATTTTATCTGGTTGTAGTCGTATTAAACTTTAAAATTCTTTCAGCTACTCATCAACAGCTATATGATCATCAGATATTTTTTCATAATAATCTACATTGTTCTTTAGCCACTAATGTGGAGACTGCCCAACAAAGGGTGGTGGTTGACCATGATCACCACACATAATCACAGCAGTATTCTTTAGTAACAACCAATCAAGAAATATTTATAATACTTCCAGAGGCACCGTGCATATCTCTTCCCATATGATAATTTTAGGTATATATTTTTCACCAGTTCCTGATGGGGTCTATGTATCTCCGCACCATCTAAAGAAACTATATGTACATGACTTTACATTTCATTGCTTTATTTCCCTGGCGAGTTTGTGCGTTGATGTTAAGACAATCATATCTAAACTCATGAATAAGTTAATCGCGCGTGTTGTTTTACCTGAGCCTCCACATCCATTAAGATAAACGGTCTTATTTCTAGATAAAGGATCATACACGGATGGCGCAGGTGATTTTGATACTTGATTGATTCTGTAATATATTTCCTCAATTTCAACATCGACAGATTCACAATAACTAAGTATATTTTCTTGTTTTATCCTCCACGATCCCCATTCACCATTACCGAGATTTATTAAATCTTTATATTTTTGTGTAAATAAAATGAATCTGTCGCAACTCTAACAGCGTAACGAGGAAATCTGTTAATCATCGATAATAGATTTATCGAAGCATAAGCTAGATGAGTAAACTGCGGTGATTCGCCATCAGTATAGCTCACAATTGTACCTAGTTTTGTTTTGTCTGATAAATAATCATTACATCGACTTATAAATGTGTTTTTCCCCATTGTATCAGCGACTACAAAATCGAGTTCAGCATCATCCATGATCAATCTTTTACAAGTTGGGTAAAAATACCGATTATTTTTCTGCCGAGATCTTTTGCAAATTTCTCATCGTGTGTAGCAGGTTCTGGTAACCAAACTTGCTTTTGCACGCGATATGATATAATAGCTTCAGATACTTTCAACGATATTAAAACTCCAGCATCGAGTATACATCTTAGCAGAACTATTGTAGCCCAACATTTTTCAGTGAAATGTTTTCCAAACCACACATAAACATTCATATGGAGACCTTCTCTAAACTCAAATGACTCTACATAAGCAAATCCTGTTAAATCAAAATCTGGTAAGGATCCATTTATCGCAACTCTGGTCATGTCATGTGTAGGATGTCCAAATCTATTAAAGTATTCAGAACACTCTCTATATCCAAGAAAACTCTCAGGACAACACGCTACCATATCAACTGAGATAACGTCATTGTAAATATATTTAGTATTCCACAATCCACTGTGCCCGTATTCCATACAACTTCTCATGACATCTTCAAGAAATTCTGATCGTGGCGGTTTCCACGAGTTTTTCTCCTGAGCGAAATGAGCAGCAACCGATGGTAAAGTAAAACAATTACTTAGTAATTGTCTAACTTTGCTATCGTCAGAAGAATATTTCAGCGCAAGGTTTTCCATTTCTTTGTAAAGAGATTCTGTACGATAAATATCACCGTTAGACGGTACAAACTGATCATAATAATCTTATTCAGAGCTCTGGAATTACCACACTGAAACAGGATCATATTTACTAATATCACTGATAGTATCGAATGCATCATCGTGGTAAAATTTAACCGTTCTTTTGCGTGGAAATACAGTTACATCACCAGTCCATGCATGCGCGTTATGATCAATAATAGTTGTAGGAGCTCCTCTAGATTTATATTTTGTTTTGTGCAAAATCTTTCCTGTCAACATCTTCTCTGTTATTAAAAATCTTAATAACTTTTCTAGCTCAGCAACGTCGCTAATAGGCGCTCCAGTGTCTTTAGTTTTTTCAGCCCACATATTTATTTTTTTTTTACGCATTAAATCTGTTAAACCGTTTCCCCGAATTCCGTTTGTGAAGTGTTATACAATTCGCTCTGCTACACAGTTTATTCTCGACATTTTCATTTTCTTGAGATCCTTTACGTCAGGTTTATGATTTAACGGGTAGAACGCGTACACAACAGCAGTTATTGGATAAGATCGCTCATAATACGGCTTGTCTATTCCAGTGAGTATTGCTGGTTTGGAAATTTTACCACGGATAATATTATTTCCTGATTTCTGTACTGATTCGCGTTTGTTTCGGATGATCCAGATATCATTCTCTGTATTTTACAATACATTTTACTAAAATAGTATATTTCTAAACATCAAGGTAGTCAATAATTTCTCTTGCTCGTTTGTCATCCATAAAATAGATATCATTTCCAATCCTGAATGTGGACCACAAATGAACTACACCATCGTGACGAAACTTCTTCTTGGCTTCACTAATGCGTTTAGTTATATCCGCATTTATTAACGCTAGATCTTTCATCGAGAAACTAAATTTGTGTAGTCTGTCAAGATCAAATCTAGATGCGGCAGGCTCAATGGCGGATAATTCCTGCATATTATAATTAAGGTAATTATGTATCTAAATTGACGTATTAATTATTTATATATGATTCAACCAAATCACAATTGCCGCAGGATTTAGATTGGTCACACGTCTCCGTGTAACAAAAAATGTGTAATCGACTTCTGCAGTTATCACATGCAATGCGTTAGAAGCGGAAGTCTAGGACCTAAACCGTGTATACGGTGTGGTGTTGGTGTGCGAAAAAAGACCTAACCTTGTGTGCAATGTGGTGGTAAAAGATACAGGGAGTTAAAAAGATATTACAATAAAAAATATAAATCTGAATCTCTTATAAAACACGAAGAAGATTATCTAGCTAGATTTTCAAAACAATGATTTAAACAAATACTATATGCTATATAAATGGAGCAAAATGAGTTTGTGCCTCATCCAATCATAACCATTTATGAAGCGAATCGTAATGGTATCATTAGGAATTGCAGATTGAAAAACCAGAAGGTAGTGTTAACAATGATGGTTATCTTAAGTTTAGTACAAAAAGAAATAAAAATTATTTATCACATAGACTTATCGTCGAATGTTTCTTGGGACCGATCAAAGACGGGTATGTGGTGGACCACATCAACAACCATAAACTTGACAACTCACTTCAAAATTTACGTATTATCACACAAAGTGAAAACTGCAAATTTCGAAAATCTGGCGGCGTACGATTTGCAAACGCTATTAAGTCCATGAAAAAAGAATCTGGAGAAGAAATTATGTTCAAATCAATTTATTCCGATAGTAAATATTTTAGCACAGCGCCCCCCTCAGTGAAACGTTCAGCTGATGGTATTATTAGATTTACTTATTCCTTAAAATTTGGACAGAATGTCATGTTCAGGTACTTAGATAATTAAGCGAGACCTAGGCAAGGATACGACTTTTCAGTATTGTAGTTATTATTATTATTGAGTTTGCAATCTGCACATATCATTCAGGAATATTACAAGACGGTTTTCCACAAAGATACATAAACTGCATTCGATATCATGAAACGATTCTCTACTTAATCAGATTTAATTATTTTTTATTTTGTTCGATTTTTTTTATCAAAATTGTTATTTTTACGCTTTTTTTCAGTCAATTTAGTCGATCTTATCATTGTTTTTTGTTGAGTTTATGCGTATTTGTTGGGTGAAAACCGCAGGTGTTTTAACGGAAATTAACATTAAGTTTTAAATTTGTTTGTCAAGTACTGGTTATTTTGCTAGTATTGTGTAGATTTAATGATCATTTTGCTATGGAACTATGATATGCAAACAACTTCCTTCCTTCAATAAAATTCACGGCAGAAATTTCCAACTCAAACCTTGTTTTCCTGGACACAACAACCAGACTGGTGGAAAACAAATTACACACAGATATCTACTCGAAACCAACCGACAAACACCAGTATCTTCTCCCAACCAGCTGTCATCCAAAACACTGCATTAAGAACATTCCATATAGCCAGGCACTGAGGATACGCAGAATTTGCTCCGACGATGAAAGATTCCTAGAAAGGGCTGAAGAGCTGGCTAAACATTTAATTTACCGAGGCTACGACAAAGACCTGATTGCGGAGGCAATCCAAAGGGCCAAACAAACAAACCGTGATGACCTACTCAGATATGGACAGAAAGAAAAGGTTGATAGGATACCATTTATTCTGACCTATCACCCAGACAATCCCAAAGTAGGTAAAATCATCGCAAACCACTGGCCAACCGTGCAATCGTCAGACATACTAAACCTAATACTTCCGAACAAACCTGTAGTAGCTTACCGAAGACCAAAAAACCTAAAGGACATCCTAGTCAGGGCCAAGCTAACAACAATCGCTAGTGAAAACCAACCTAGTCAATCTGGACCCTGTGGCAATAAAAGATGCAAAACCTGTCAACATAAGATAGAGACCAAGACATTCACTAGCACAGTGACTAAAGAAAAACTAAACATACATGGTCCAAACAAAACGTGCAAAACAGAGAATGTGATTTATCTCATTACATGTAAGATCTGTGGCCTTCAGTACGTGGGAGAAACTGAAAAGCTACACATAAGGATAAACCTTCATAGATCTGATTGGATGACAAAAAAGCTGTACAGAAGCCCGGTCGCAGAACACTTCTCCTCCCCTGGCCACACTTTCAGTGATATAATACTTATCGCTATTGCTAACAACCACAGCTGGAGTTCCGAAACCAGGAAGGAAAAGGAATCGTACTGGATACGCCGCCTTAGAACATTGAAACCAAGCGGTCTAAACCAAGAAGACTAGAAAATGAAAACTATGCACTAGTAGAATTTAACATTTTCTAAATCTTCTTATTATCCTTCAATTCTTACTATAAGAATAACCGGTATAGAATCAAGTATCCGGGATATAATCTGCGTTACATATGTACACAAAGCAAAAATAGATGTCGCTTTGGCTTGTAGACTTTTAGAGAATTATACAACGTTTTCAGTTTCCGCAACTAGTCTATACAAGCTGGTTGTATTTATAGTTTTAGCACATGAGAAGACAGAAAAGTAGAGGTTTACAAACACAACGTTTTTGTGTTTATTTGTTTGTCGTAACTATGTTTTGTATTTGCCTTTGAAAAAGACTCATTAAGAGTCGAAAGCGCTTAGGCTAGTTAGTTACTAGTTTCGTACTGTTCGTCGTCAGTTTATTGCATCTATTTTAATTAATCCCTGACAAACGTGATCCCTTGGTGGATCCAGTACGCTTGAGAGGGTTGTTATTCGCCATATGATTTGTATTCTTTATATATATATATATATATATATATATATATATATATATATATATATATATATATAAATATATATATATATGTATAAATATATATATATATATATATATATATATATATATATATATATATATATATATACATATATATATATATGTTTAAAATTAAAAATAATATTTAATTGAATTAACTAAAAATAATAAAGTTCATATCTTTCAGAAATCTGTTGATTTTTTAAGATTCACATGATTGATTTATAAAACAATCTGAAATTAGGCCCAAAAACAAAATAAAATATTATTATTTACGTTAAGAAACAAAAATAAAAATAAAATTGATATTAGTTATATTAAAATCTGTAAATGTAAGACATTATTTATTGAATCATATGTTTGCATGAATTATTTCAGAAATCTATAGATTTTGTAAAATCGTGTCATATGTTTGCATGAATTATTATAAAAAAATCTGAAATGAGGCCCAAAATCAAACTAAAATTAAAATTATTTACGCTAACAAACAAAAATTAAAATAATTTATTATTTATATTAAAATCGGTAAATGTAAGAAAATTTATAATAGGGTCATACATTTACACGACTTATTTCAGAAATCTGTAGATTTTGTAAAATTGAATCGTATGTTTGCAAGAATTATTTATAAAAAAAATCTGAAATTAGGCCCAAAAACAAAATAAATTATTATTTATATTAAAATCTGTAAATGTGAGAAAATTTATCATTGAGTAAAATATTTACACGACTAATTTCAGAAATCTGTAGATTTTCTAAGATTGAGTCATATATTTACACGACTTATTTCAGAAATATGTAGATTTACTAAGATTGAGTCATATATTTACACGACTTATTTATTTAAAATATCTTCATTTTGTTCTCCTACTCTACGAATGTATGTACAAATTAATATATAACGTCTCCCTGCGCAGGTCCACAATATTACAATCTTGATTTGTGAGTTTGAAATTCATTCTTGACAATAACGGATTATGAACACACAGGTAAATTTGATATATTGGCTCAGATACAATCAGCCAACCCGGAGAAGATTGAATAATAGATGAATATAATATATACCCCTGCTGATCCTGATTAGATTTAGAGAGGTCAAAATCGTAGCTATTATCAATTATATCGCAAACTAGATTCAGTGCGATGGTGGATGTTATATTAACAATATTAGGTGAGATGTGACGACCTGTTCCATATGGATCATTATTATATTTGAGAACTGCTAGGGGTGGAATTAATTTTTTCCAGGAATTACATATTCTTTTAAAGTGTTCATCAATAAGATCACTAACTGATTTTTTTTAACTCCACGGAGTCAGAACAGAGTATAATAAATGTTGGTAGCTGTTCTTCTGTAATTCCGTAATATTTCATAAATACTGTCTTAAATAATCGCTTATGACTTACACGTTGAATTTGGTCATCTCCATTAACTATATAAGAGCTAGAAAATCTATCTGCCGGCACGTTTATTATTTTCTCTCTATCAGCAATATCCTTATTTACGTATTCTAAGTCTGCTACAACTTGATTTAGATATTTTATATCAATTATTTGATTTTTTTAAATCATCGTTATAAAAAGTATTGATGCTGGAAAGTAAATTTTTAAGATTATTAAACACGTGTTCGTGTTCAGATTTAATCGGTCTTGATAATGAGTTAATTTGCTCAATATCAAGTGTCGATATTCTTGCTAAACCCATCATACTCTGCATAAAACTTATAAAATAAGTATGATGCATATAATTACGATAAGCACTTGCTGTAGTGCTCTCCATAATTGGAACTTTGTTTCTATATTCTGGAAGTTGTATAAATTTTTTAACATATATGTTAAAGTCGGATCTCTGTGGTTCTGGTGGAACTTGATAATCTGGCGCAACTTCAGGCCAACCTAGTACTGATCTAATCGAACTTTGATAAATATCTACAGCATAGTCAGGAGAATTTATTTCAATCAAGTTAACGCTGAATTCTGGATTGTTTGAACTTATTGACATCATTGTAGTTTTTGAAGGAGTTGTATTAGCGACGATCTGCTGAAAAAATTATCTTTTTAGCAATTATACTAAGAACACCCGCTATAGTGGTAGAAGTTGAAACAATAATTGTTATAATTGCTGGTTCTGTCATCGCTAATGTTGATAATATTAATCCGGATCCAGCAACAATAGCAGAAACTGAATACATAATTATATCAATAAAGACCATACGTCTACGATATTTTTTTTTCTTTTGTTGTATAAAGGTCGATGGTATTTTTTAGTTTGGTCAGGCATCCACATGCTTGATTATATCTATGAAGTTGAACGACGATAGATGACGTAGTTATTTGATCCATTATACTATGATGTTAAGTAGTTAATTCAGCTACAAATTCCAAACACCAACTATAATCAGCTTCGACTGGAATTGTATCAACCGGTTCAAGTATAGGTTCTTTTTCTATACCATTTAGCAATAATATTGTTACAGTTCCAGAAGACCTATCAAAATTAGGTAACGAACATGATGTGGTATATATTTTAAAATTTGTAACGCTAGTCACTGTTAATCTATACACACAAGTAACTTCTGCAGTGTGTTTGATAGAATTATTATTTTGCATTGTCCATTTACCAGACCCAGAAGCAACAGTATACACAATATTTTTAATCTGTTTGTGAGGAATTTCAATCAGGAATTTCTTTAATAATATCATTGAGTTTTGAAATAATATCAGTAAGATTTATATTAACATTTGGTGGCATTCCACAAAATTCGTTATTAATTCTGTTTATGTTTTTGCGAAAACTCAAAAACTTATTCACGTGACCGGTAAATTCAGTTTCGATTTTGGTTATTCCATTAATGATTAGAGTCTCTTTGTCATCGACGTAATCTTTTGTTGTAGCATCATTATCTGAAGTTGGATTTCCAATATCTGTAATATTATTTTTGTTCATAATAACGTCTCCATTAAATTCACCGCCATTTGTTTTAACAAAATCATTAAATGATTTTACCGGAATCCTGTATTTTACCCTGATCTCTAAAAGTTACGATATTATCATCAACTGCATTATGAATTTGTGTAAGTCCGTCTGGTAGTCGTATATTGCTTGTCTGTAATCGTCCTTGTTTGTCCTGAAAAATAACTACTTCATTTTGATCCACAATTGTAATATTTAATAAATCATCAATCTCATTTCTAAGCTGATCGAGGGTTGCATATTTAGATAAATCATCCCCCCTTTTGAGCTTTACCACGAGCAGATCTTCCATAAATATCTACCATTATATTTACTGATGTTTGTTTAAATGTGACCATGTGGTATATTCATTCAAGACTTTATGAGGTGGTTTTCTTGGTGATGCCATGGATATAGCATCAAGTACATTAAGAACTTCTCGACCACATTTCAGTGGATCAGTTATTATTTGTGTAGGTAACGTTGAATACCAGATTGGTGCAGTGTTATTACTGACATAATGAATAAATTCTTTTGGTGGCGCTAATCCATATGAATCAAAATAAATAATTCCACGTGGATCAAATGCATAAGCCACCCAATGGGTACCTGGTCCAGAATTTTTATCGAGATTTATAATACCTGATTCAGTATTATTTGGTTGTTTTGGTAATTGATCGCGCATGAAAACACCTCTAATGTTGTTTATTTTTAATCTTTTAACAGCATCGATTAAATCAAAATTAGACATAGGCGATATCAGTAAACTGTCCCTGGAAGTCATAGACCTTTTTCGTACCACAAAGGCGGGGTCCCTGGTAATCTGAGACCTTTTCCCTTTTTCTAGATGTTCGTTTTATTCCCTGTCCGGTCGCTTTCTGTAATGCCATTCCAGCGGCTGTTCGAACAGCGCCTAATGCAGCTGCTTTTGCAACAGCAGGGTCTGCAGCGGCTATCAATGCTGGTATAGCTGCGAGAAGGGGAAATATACCACCCATTTTAAAGTATCCTTAATAGCTGCCGCAGAAAGATTAAGTTTGGCACCTTTATTTGTTTTTTGTTTGCTTTATTAAAGTTTTTGAATTTACGATCAGTTAACGATAATTTATTTCAACCACTCATGTGTTCCTTTTTTAACAATATTGCTATTCCACAGTTATTATTTGATGCAGATTGCAGTCTTTCTATCTGACCAGTATTCAGGGTAACATTAACGTGATTATATGACATTTATAATACTGATAAATAATCTAATTAGACATTACATATTTTCTACTGGAGCATCAACGACTCTCATTCGTCCACCAGCACCTTCAATGAGCATTGATTTAAGTATAACAGCAATTGCTCTATAATTATCAATAGCTTCTCTATTAACACTAGCTCGAAAATGTATATCGACTACTGATTGTCTGGTCAAATCTAAATGTTCGAACGAAAAGAAATAAATAGGATATAAGCTTGTAAAACCTAGTTGTGATATTTGTAATCCAGTATCAACATTTTGATCACGGCCCATGAACGACAAAAGACGATGATATGCACGTGCTACATGATTTTGATCAAAATTACGTAATATATCCTCGGCTGGTTCTTGATGTCCATTTATCCTTAACGAAATCTCAGAAACACCGAGTTTATCAAATATCATAATACTACGCGTTTGATCACTTACTCGTGCAGCATTTTTTAATACAATAAATATGTGTCTTGGTGCAGAAACACCTTGATGAGAGGCTATCTGCCAAGTAAATAAACCGTTAATATTACTCTGGATAGCATCTGTAGTCATTATCAGCCATTATAACATTGATTTACCACCTTGAATAATAAAAGATAATAATCATTGTTCTTCATGTATTAATAAGAATTACCAAACCAGCATCACCGGCGGGTCTCCATATTGCATCATCATCTGCAGCTTTTCGTAATAGTACAACTGTATGTTTGGCTCCGAAAATGACTTTTCTGACATTTCTACAAAATCCAAATATGTGTGATAGTGGAATTGCACATGAAAATATTCTTCTATTTCCTTTTAACATCGCTCGACGTGATCTAAATCCTAAGTTGAAATCTGGATCTACATTAATAATCATACTTTCTACATCTGCATTGGCGTTTCTAGCATAATTCTGTGGTCGTCCTATTTCATATTGTTGATATTCTGGAGAATCAGAAGAATCTTTAACAAACAACATTGACGGACCAGCTGATCTTGAATAATTGTCGCTGTATCTTGCAAGACCAAGTATGGTTGTAGCTACGTCAACATCTTTTTGAATTGATTCAATATTTTCCCGTCAATCATGTACGTAGCGCTATCAAACAACGCCATAATACCATTATTAACACAACCAACACTAATTTCGGTTGCATATTCAGTATTATCGGTTTTTAATATTTCACATTCGACTTCAATAAAAGCTTCTGAGTGCAGAAAATATCTACTTTTATCATGAACCTGAAGTTCAATTCTTCCTCGTTGATTTGGAATTCGTGCTTCATAAGAATAATACTGATAATCGTGTACAGACTCATCTTTGAGAACTGGTGCGTCCATGTCAAACGCGGAGTCACTCATACGCTTGAACATATTTATTATAATTATTATCGTCTAAACCGAAGACTATTTCGGGAAGTGAGACCACTTCGGGAAGTGAGACCACTTCCTGCTATCAGACTAGCGCATATGTTTCTCTCTTTTTCTGATAAAGGTATATCATCCATAGATGGCATCGCCATTGCTGCTAGTTTTTTATTAGCGGCTTGATTTATTATTTTACTTACACTTGGGGGCATCACTTCAGTACTGGGCAATTTCACCGACTGAGGTCTGTGTATTAATCGTGTTAGTCTATCTTTAATCGCTGATAATGCTTTACTGGCAAGGTTACCAGCAGTGTCTATACCTTTTTCACGAACAACATCAATAGCTTTCATACCCAGCTGCTTTGCAATTGGTATTGCTTTTGGGACTAGTCTTCTAAACAAACCCTGAACAATATCTCCTAACCCATCTCCGTAGGTTGCCTGTAAATCGGTATTCGAGAATTAATTACCCTGTCCATGGTTGGTCCACGTTGAGAACTGTGTATTATCATTGTATTATTAATTAACTTTATCACTAATTGCATCTAATCAATGTGATTTAGTCACTATAATAGTCATTGGCAATTTCATTAATAAGTGAAGTATCCAATTTAACCTTCTAGTATCCAATCCCTCCCAGCCTGGGAGGGATTGGGTACTAGATGAGTATAATATATATCCCTGCTGAGCGTGGTTAGTCTTGGAAATCTCGAACTGGTAACTACTATCAATTATATCGTACATTAAATTCAGTGCGATGGTGAATGTTATATTAACAATTTTAGGAGAAATATGACGACCTATTCAATATGGGTCATTATTATATTTGAGAACAGTTGGATCACTCAATGATTTCTTTATTTTAGCATTGTTTAGAATAGGTATAATAAATGTTTGTAATTGTTCTTCTGTTGTTTTATAATTATTAAGAAATAACTGTTTACACACTTGATAAGTGAAATAATCATGTCTATTAAAAATAGTTACAACGTTTATGAGACTTCGATTGGCGATGTACAAATCGAATAGGATCTCATTTAAGTGTTTTATTAACTCGATTATTTGCGGCTTTAAAGTATGATCTTAGTTCTGTGATAATGAAAAAAGTAAATTTTTAAAATCAATAAATGATTTATCGTATTCAGGTTTAAGAGTATCTAAAAATTCTTTGATAAATTTTTCATCAACAATATGTTGATTTTTTGTCCTGAGTTCTATGACAAAATCAAATGCTGACCTACCCATCTTGGGGATTCTATTAAGGTCAAAATCGGTAAAGTAATAATTATCGTCGTTTGGATCAGATCTAAAAAATATATAACTCCATGGATGTCTTCCTCGATATTCTGGATTTTTATTGATTTTTTTTTCACTTGTATTAAAGTCATCTTTATTTGGTTTTGAATCTCCATTTTAAACAGGTTCAACTTCAGGCCATCCTAACACTGATCTAATCGAACTTTGATAAATATCCAAAGCATAGTCAGGAGAATTTATTTCAATCACCGACGATAATGTTGGTTCGTAAACAGTAATTGCTATTTTAGACTCTTTTCCGGTTAAAGACTTAATTCTGCGCTGGAATTCCTCAATTATCTGTTCTAACTGATAACTACCAGTTGGAATACTAACTACCTGCCAATCAGGAGTTCCATCAGATTTATTTTTATTTGCTAATACTAATGAATTATTTGCTGGTAATCCATCAAATGGTTGTGATTTAATATTAGACCAGCTATAATAAACCCGTAACTGAGCTAATGCTATCTCTTTTACTGAAATTGCAGTTGGACACTTAACGCTGAATTCAGGATTGGTTGAACTTATTGGTAGTTTTTGAAGAAATTGTTTTAGCGACGATCTGCTTTAATAACTCTCTTGACTCAATATCCACGCGATGTTCAATTGCTGACATTATTGTTATTATTATTGTTTAATTCTCCATTTATTTGGTCACAAGAATCACTAGCAATTCTGCATGCTGCATCGTAGGTTTTAATTTTCGTTACGAACTCCTCGTCAGATATTTTACCAGCACTGAGATACGTGGAAATATACCCAGATATCTTAGAGTATGTTGCTGTTGCTGTTTGCAATTGTATCATATACTCACGCAATTTTTCATTCGCCCATGTAGCTATCTTTTTAGCAATAATACTAAGATACCTGCTATAGTTCTTGAAGTTGAAACAATAATTGTTATAATTGCTAGAGTTGTCATCGTTAATGTTGATAAATATTAATCCGGATCCAGCACCAATAGCAGAAACTGAATACACAATTATATCAATGACGACCATACGTCTACGATATTTTTTTTTACTTTTGCTGTATAATGGTCGATGGTATTTTTTAGTTTGGCCAGACATTCACATTCTTGATTATATCTTTGACGTTGAACGTCGATAGATGACGTAGTTATTTGATCCATTTTAATATGATGTTAAGTAGTTAATTGAGTTACAAATTCCAAACACCACCAGTAATTAGCTGAGGCCATATATTTATCAGACGATTCCAGCGTAAATGTTTCCTCAGAATCTTTATCTAATACTGCAGGCATAGTTCTAGAAATATTACCAGTTGGTGGAGATTTAGCGAATATTATAAAATCTACTCCGCTAAGTACGGATATCCTATTACACCAACATCATTTGCTGTGTATTTGATGGTTTTATTTTCTGGCGTCCATTCTCCAGAACCAGATGCAATTGTATACACAATATTTTTAATCTGCTGGTGAGGAATTTTAACCATACTAGTTTTTTTTAACAATATCCGGAATTCCACTAATAATATCGTTGAGTGTTTCGTTAATATCAGTAAATTTTATATCAACATTTGGTGGAGTTCCAAAAAATTTGTTATTAGTCCTATTCACGTTTCTGCGAAAACTCTAAAATATGTTCACGTGACCGGCAAAATCAGTTTTGAGTGTGGCAATTTCGTTGGTGATTGGAACTTCTTTATCATCGACGGATTTCTTTTGCAGCAGCATCAAACTCAGTCTCTGGTGTTTTTAAATTACTAATACTATTATAGTTCATATTGAGAAATGCATGCATAATACCACTGTTGGTTAATACGTACTTAGATTCCTGATCGTCAACATATTTTTTATTGTAGCATCACTATCTGTGGTGGGATATCCAAGACCTGTAATTTTGGTTTTGTTCATAATGAGGTCTCCACTAAACACACCGCCAGTCGTCCTGACATAATCATTAACTGACTTACCTGAAGCCTGTGTTTTACCCTGATTAGTACAAGTAACGATATTAGCAGCAAATGCAGTAGGAATTCGTACAAAAACGTCTGGTAGTCGTATTTTACTCGTCTTTAATCGTCCTTGTTTGTCCTGAAAAACAACTACTTCATTTCGATCCACATTTGTAATATTTAATAAATCGTAGATCTCATTTCTAAGTTCATCAATGGTTGCATATTTAGATAAATTTCCTTGCTGCTAAACTTTACTACGTGCATATCTTCGTAAATATCTACCATTATATTTACTGATGTCTGTTTAAATGTGACAATGTGGTATATTCATGCACGACTTTATGAGTTGGTTTTCCTGGCGGTGCTATGGATATAGCATCAAGTACATTAAGTACTTTACGGCCACATATTGGTGGATCAGTTAATGTTTGTGTAGGTAACGTTGAATACCAAACTGGAGTACTTTGCATGTTGTTAGCATAGGCTAAACATTCCTTTGGTGGCGCCAATCCATATGATTCAAAAAAAATAATTCCACGTATTCCACGTGGATCAATTCCATAGGCTACCCAATGCCTGCCACGTCCAGAGTTTTTATCGAGATTTATAATACCTGTTTCAGTATTGTTTGGTTGTTTTGGTAATTGATCGCGCATGAAAAAAACCTCTAAAGTTTTTTATTTTTATTTTTTTAACAGCATCGAGTAAATCAAAATTGGACATAGGCGATATCAGTAAATTTACCCGGGAAGTCTTAGGCCTTTTCTTTACCATGAAGGCGGGGTCCCTGGTAATCCGAGACCTTTTCCGTTATTTTTTAGATATTTCCTTCCCGGTCGCTTTATTTAATGCCATGCCAGCAGCAGTTCGAACAGCACCTAATACAGCTGCCTTTGCTACTGCTGGTGCTGCAGCGGCTATTAATGCATGTATAGCTGCGAGAAGGGGAAATATACCACCCGTTTTAAATGTATCTTTGATAGCAGCCGCAGAAAGACTAAGTTTGACGCCTTTTTTATATTTTTCGCTTCATTAAATTTTTTGAATTATCGCTCGGTTAACGATAATTTATTTGAACCGCTCATCTGATCTCGCTTTCACGATTTTTGTATTTCATAGTTGTTGTTTGATGGCGATTGTAGTCTTTTGATCTGAACAGGAGTCAGACTCACACTAACATGATGATATGACATTATTAATATTATGAACGATCTAATTACATGTTCTCTACTCGCGCATCCATTACTCTCATTCGTCCACCAACACCTTCAACTAACATTTATTTATCGCTAAGTATAACAGCAATTGCTCTGTAATTAGGAATAGCTCCAGCATCTCTATAAACACGAGCTCAAAAATGTATATCAACTGCTGATTGTCTGGTTAAATCTAAATGTTCTAATGAAAATTAATAAATCATCCAGCTGCGATATTTGTAAACCAGTATCAATTGGATCACGTCCAATGAACGACATAAGACGATGATATGCACCTGCGACGTGATTTTGATCGAAATTTAACACAATATCTTCGGATGGTTCTTGATGTCAGTTTATTCTTAATGAAACCTCAGAAACACCGCGCGTTTCAAATATCATGATACTACGCGTTGGCTCATTTACTCGTGCAGTATTTTGAAGCGCAATAAATATATATCATGGTGCAGCAACACCCTGCTGAGAAGCTATTTGCCATGTGAATAAACCGTTAATTGTACTTTGAACACTATCTGTGGTTGTTGTTAATCATGATAACGCTGATTTTCCGCCTTGACTCATAAAAGATAGTAACTGATCTTCTTTAGATATCGTCGGAGTCATTATTAGCATCATCCAGAGCGAAAATTTTGTTAGTATAATTCTACCAGCATCACAAGCAGGTCGCCATATTGCATCATTGTCGGTTTCTTTTCGTACCAGCAAAAATGTATGTTTGGCTCCAAAAAATCACTTTACTGACATTTCTACCAAATCCAAAAATATGTGATAGTGGAATTACACATGAAAATCTTTTACTTCCACCCTGCAACATCGATCGACGTGATGTGAATGACAAGTTGAAATTTGCATTAATCGATAATACTGCAAGGGTAGTGTTGTCCCCGGTGGCATTTCTCACATTACCAATAGTTACGTTTCTATTTTCTGGAAAATCAGCTGTATCTTTTGCAAACATCATTGATGGACCAGCTGATCTTGAATAATCGTCATTGTATCTTGCAAGATCAAGTATTGTTGTAGCAACGTCAACGTCTATTTGAATTATTTCAATATTTTTTTCCGTCAATCATGTACGTAGCGCTATCAAATAACGCCATCATACCATTATTAACAAAACCAACATTATCATTAGCTGCGTATTCAGTGTTATATGCTTTTAATATTTCACATTAGACCTCAATAAATTCTTCAGCGGGTAAGAAATATCTGCTTGTATCCTGAACCTCTAATTAGATTCGTCCAAGCTGATCTGGAATTTGGGCGTCATAAGAATAATACTGATAATCACGCACAGACTCATCGTTGAGAACTGGTGCGTCCATGTCGAATGCGGGATCACTTAAACGTTTAAACATATTTATTTTAATTATATTTAAAACGAAGGCCACTTCTGGAAGTGAGACCACTTCCTGCTATCAGACTATCGGTTACATTTTTTTCCTTCTCAGACATCGGGACATCAGCCAACTCTGCTAGTTTTTTATTAGCGGATTGATTTATTATTTTACTTACACTTGCAGGCATCACGTCAGTGCTAGGCAATTTCACAGGTTGAGATTGGACAAGTTGTGGTCTGCGTATTAATCGTGCTAGTCTATCTTTGATTGCACCATTACCAACAGCGTCTATACCCTTTTCACGAAAAACATCAATAGCTTTCATAACCAGATGCTTTGCAATTGGTATTGCTTTTGGAGCTATTCTTCTAAACAGACCCTAAGCATCACCTAACCGATCTCCGTATATTGCTTTGTATACTGGAAATTGAGAGTTTATTACCCTGACCATGGTAGGTCCACATTGAGCACCATACTCAATCATTTTTTTATTAATTGACTTTATCTCTAATTGTATCTAATCACTGTGACTTAGGCACTATAGTAGTCATCAAGGATTTTATTAATGAGTGATTAATGAGTGATTGATACACACCAATATCCATAATAGCGCCACTAAATAATCGTTTACAAATATCTGCTGCTTCGTTAATGATTTCTGGGGATTTATTACCAGCTCGTTTTCCTCCAATCAGAATTTCTAGTCATTCAACATCAGCAAGGACGTTGTTAGGACACTGAGTAATAAGACCACTTCCGAAAGAGGTATCCGACGGCCCTTCACTTTTTATTTGTGATGGTTGTGATTTTGGAGATTGTGACAATAATTGTGGTTGTTGTGTATCCAGTAATATTTGTTGTATTGATGGCGGTGATGATTGTCGTTGTTGTTCTAGTTGTTTTGGCGTTTGTTTTTTTGTTGCTTTGGTGGTTTTGGAGTTTGTGGTTTACTGATGTGATGGCGTTTGTTGTTGCTTTGATAGTTTTTTCTTATAAAGTTAATATAAATATCTATTGCATTAATATACTTTATAAAATTAGGATCACTATTTCTGATCCGACTAACGTTATAGTGTATACGAAATATCCATTTGTACCAAGTATCATGACGTACAACTTTATCAGCATATTCAGGATTTACAAACATTTTTCTATCACTAGAACCTTTCACAGCAAACGCAGCTAAATCTTCTACATTTTTAACGCTTTTAATATCAGCAATAAAATCTATGCCAAATTTTTAACTTATGTTAGATAGATCATCTATTTCAGCACGAGTTTGGTCTGCATCTGCAGGCATTTCTGGGACTGGCATTGCATCAGCTATTTCGGCTGGAAGTTTTTTGAGAATTGTTTTGTTTTTTTATTTCTTTTTTCTATTTTCTGAATTGCTTTAGCTGTTTGATCTAACATAGGTTGAATATCTTTAGCGGTATCTGTTATCGGTTTAAATAACTGTTTTGCATCCTCCTCAAATTCAACTTGAGATTCCTGACGCGATTGTAGTAGTTGTTTGACAGCATCACGGATAGTTAAATATTTTTCAATTGCCTCTAAACGCTCTCGACTTAATTTAGCTGAGAGTGGTTCGCCAATATTCATTATTAAATAATATTTATAATAGATGTTTAATTAAATTGAGTACTGGTAAACAAAAATCACTAAAAATGCTTTTCTATTCTCTGACAAATTAAAGATAAAATAAATATTTTATTAATTATCATGTCTATCCAAAAATTTATTATAAAATTATATTAAAACGCAGATAAAAACACCATTTTATATAAAATTAGTATATAATAAAGCGCGATAACTATGCTTTGAATCTATGTTGAGCATATATAATTATTTCCCTTTGCACATTTATATCCTTCACCGATCATTTCAAATCATACGTCCCGCTAAGCGACCACAGGCTTTGTCACTATGAACCCGGGAAAGAAAAAGCTCTGCTGGTATCGTTCACACACACTAAACCCACAGCTAATGCATTGCGTCCCATATAATAGTACCGGAATTTATATGTGGTAGCTAGTTAGAAATGCCCAAGAAAGAAACAGTCTCGCTAAGCAAGAGCCCGGGAAGAAATTTCAGGTCTTGCGGGAAGAATCAGCTCTTCTGGTATCGTTCACACACACTAAACCCACAGCTAATGCATTGCGTCCCATATAATAGTACCGGAATTTATATGTGGGGAGTTAGTTAGAAATACCTGATAAAGAAACAGTCTCGATAAGCGACCAAAGGCTTTGTCGCTACGACCCCGGGAAGAAATTTCAGGTTTTGAAGGAAGAAAGTTACGGGCTAAGGAGTTTCTAACTAACTACGCACATACCGTTTCCGGTACTACTATAGGGAAAAAAATGCAAATTTGCAGTGGGTTGGGTCTGAACTATATTGTCATAGATAATTCCGCGAGCCCGTGTAACGACCCATCCCGTGATTAAAAAGCGAAGAATGTAAACATGGACCGAAAACAACGGCCTGGATATTAAGCTTGTCAACACTATGGACCGAAAACACAGTCTGGGCATTGAGCCTGTATACATTATGAACCGAAAATGAGAGAAGACGTATAGAGAGACACTGGAATGCATTTGTGGGTTATAGTGATGACGATGAGGAATTTGAAGGTATGCTCCACGTGATCTTGTTTGGACGAAAAGGCACGCCAATGACATACCTATTGTTTTATATACATGAGCAGCAGGGAGGGTGAATCTCTATATGATATTGCTCGCGTTTTTAACGGAAAAAATAGTTCAATAAAATCAGGAAAAAAGTCAATAATAGTATAACAAAACTGAGCTAAAATTATGCTATTTATTACGCGGATTTTAACCGTCCGTACGGTAATATAAAAGTTAGAAATTTTGGTTTAGGGTTATTGACCTTTTTTCAGCCTCTATAGGAACCCTTATTTCAGGATAATTTCACGAGCAAACTTTTGTAGGATTCACCCTCCCTGCTGCTAGTTGTAAAATCTAGTTGTGATATTTGTAATCCAGTATCAACATTTTGATCACTGCCCATAAACGACATAAGACGATAATACGCACGTGCTACATGATTTTGATGGAAATTTAACAAAATATCCTCAGACAGTTCTTGATGTCCATTTATTCTTAGTGGAACCTCAGAAACACCGAGATTATCAAATACCATAATACTACGCGTTTGATCATTTACTCGTGCAGTATCTTGAAATGCAATAAATATGTGTCGAGGTGCAGAAACACCTTGCTGAGAAGCTATCTGCCATGTAAATAAACCGTTAATATTACTCTTGATAGCATCTGTAGTCATTGTTAACCATGATAACGCTGATTTACCACCTTGATCTATAAAAGAAAGTAACCGTGGTTCTTCAGATATCGCGGGGGATATTACTTGCATCCGCAGGGAAAGTTTTGTTAGTACTACAATACCAGGATCACCAGCGGGTTTCCATGTTGCATCATCGTCTGTACTTTTTCTACGAGTACAACTGCCTATATAGCTCCGAATATAACTTTTCGTACATGTCTGCAGAATTCAAAGATATGTGACATTGGAATTGCACATGAAAATGCTATCCTATTTCTTTTTAACATCGTTCTACGTGATCTAAATCCTAAATTGAAATTTGGATCTACATTAATAATCATTCTCTCTACATTCATCGGCGTTTCTGGCAAAATTTCTTGGTCGTCCTATTTGATATTTTTGGTATTCTGGAGAATTAGAGGTGTCTTGTACAAACATCATTAATGGACCAGCTGATCTTGAATAATCGTCGCTGTATCTTGCAAGACCAAGTATGGTTGTAGCAACGTCAACGTCTTTTTGAATTGATTCTATATTTTTCCGTCAATCATGTACGTAGCGCTATCAAACAACGCCATAATACCATTATTAACAAAACCAACACTAACATTGGCTGCATATGCTGCTGGTGCTACAGGATTAGCGTTATTTAAAACTTCACCTTCAATCTCAATAAATGCTTCATCGGGTAAGAAATATCTACTTGTATCCTGAACCTGTAGTTCAATTCGTCCACGCTGATCTGGAATTCGTGCGTCATAAGAATAATACTGATAATCGCGCACAGACTCATCTTTGAGAACTGGTGCGTCCATGTCAAATGCAGGATTACTCATACGCTTGAACATCTTTTATTATTATCATCTACGTCTAATACGAAGATCATTTCGAGAAGTGAGACCACTTCCTGCTATCAGACAAGCTATTATATGTTTTTCTTTTATCCCACATAGAGACATCAACTAACTCCGCTAGTTTTTGATTAGCGGCTTGATTTATTATTTTACTTACACTTTTGAGCATCACTTCAGTGCTGGGCAATTTCACTGGTTGAGATCGGACGGGTTGTGGTTTGCGTACTAATCGCGTTAGTCTATTTTTGATCGCTGAGAATGCTTTGCTAGCAAGGTTACCAGCAGCGTCTATACCTTTCTCACGAACAACATCAATAGCTTTCATACCCAGCTACTTTGCAATAAGTATTGCTTTTGGGGCTATTCTTCTAAATAGACCCTGAACAATATCACCAAATCCGTCTCCGTAGGTTGTTTTGTATACTGGTAATCGAGAGTTTATTACCCGAACCAGGGTAGGTCCACGTTGAGCACCATGCACAATCATTTTATTATTAATTGACTTTATCACTAATTGTATCTAATAACTGTGACTTAGTCACTATAATATTTATCAGAAATTTCATTAATGAGAGACTGATACACATTAATATCCATAATACCGCCACTAAATAATCGTTTACAAATATCAGCTGCTTCATTAATGATTTCTGGGGAATTATTATCAGCTCATTTTCCTCCAATCAGAATTTATAGTCGTTGAACATCAGCAAGGACATTATTGGGACAAATAATAAGACCACTTCCTAGACCACTTCCAAATGCACCAGGAGAGTCTTGAAATACTTCTTCCTGTTCACTTGGTTTCGGTTCTGTGGTGTCTTTTTTCTTAGTGTAGATAGAATTGGTATTCGCGATTTTGGTGATCCTGAATAATCACTTTGTGATTGAAATTGTTTCATTGTTTCTTGTCGTTGTTGTTCTCGTTGTTTTAGCGATTGCTGTAGTAATTGTTGTTGTTTTGGGGGTAACTGTATAAACAAAATATAATTATCTATTACACGACTATACTCAATATATCTTGAATCGCCGCTTCGAGCATGATCAACGTTATAGTGTATGCGAAATATCCATTTATACCAATTATCTTGACTTACAACATCAGTATATTCAGGTTTTAAATATTGTTTTCGATTATTATAACCACTCGCAGCAAACTTAGCTAATTGTTCTACAGTTTTGATCTGTCTGATATCATTAATAGCATATTCGGTAAATTTATCATATATATTAACCCTACCTGGCGTTTGTCTTGGTATTTGTTGATTATCACCTTCTGCCTGGTTTATAATCTCGGGTGTTTCCGGGATTGGCATAGCAGCGGCTGGAAGTTCTTCAAGAATCTTTTTTGTTTTCTTAATTCCTTTTGCTATTTTTTCAGTTGCTTCAGCTGTTTTCTCTAACACAGGTTGAATATCCTTAGCGGTCTCAGTGATAGGTTTAAATAATTGTTTTGTACCCTTCTCAAATCAGCTTGAGATTCCTGACGCGATTGTAGTTGTTGCTTAACAGAATCACAAATAGATAGATATTTTTTGATTGCCTCTAATCGCTCTCGAGCTAATTTAGCTGTTTGGCTCTCCAATACTCATTATTGATAATATTTATATTGGATGTTTAATTCATAGCAGCAGAGAGGGTGATGGACAACAATTGAGTCGCTTTACTCGTAAACAAACTCGCCTGACAAAATAATAAAAATACGTCAACAAAAATAAACTAACCAAAGATTTTATTATACGATTAAATACATAATCGTGTGGAAAGAGACTTTGGTTTCGCATTGTTGACGTTTTATTTTCTCAGCCCTTGCAGGCACCTTTATTTTTTTTAAAAACGTTTCAGGCAAAGTTGTCTGTTCACCCTCTCTGCTGCTAGTGTTCTTGTTAGGGACTATAATGTGGTTTTATAGTAAATCCTTTTCATAAGTCACAACGTATTGCAAGAAACAGATCTGCAGCCTTCGAGTGTGGAGGTGTGAGCAGTAAGCGATAAATTTAAACTGCCACTTTCAGTATCATCCAGATAACTTTAAAAGAGATATGCTCACAGTAGTTGCACAACTAAATTGTTTGAGTTTTTTTGCTTGTATTGGTATATGTCGTTGAAGAAGTAAATTTAAAATTTATTTAACACTTTCTCTTGTACTTTTATGTATGTTAGGATGTTGTAGTGTGTTCTCAAACAATACTTACCCTTCTGTATGACAGTATGTTTGTGGGAAAAGTATGTTTATAGATGCCTGCTCATTATTCTCTGAGTGTGACAACATGGATGCATGCTAATTTGTATGAAAGTGCGACTATTTAGTTACCCTTCTTTTTACGGTTTATCCTTTTTGTATAAACAATGAAGGGCGATTTAATAGTAAATAAAAATCTGCTACTGGATGAATTGGAATGTTTGGATAGCATTTGTGATCTGCTAGATTGTAAAGGTGGTTCTGTCCAGTAAATATTCAGTGTTAGCATTAACAGGCATTGATGGAAGGTTCCAGTTTGCATTACTCCTACAACGATGATCCAAAAAGGCTCAAATACTTATGACGACCAGGGCAAAGGCCAAAGTGGCACATATCAAAGCATGTGTAATTGGTCTTTCAATATTTCTGAGTTGTTGATCGAGCAGTCTTTCTTTCTTTCCTTTCTATCGTCAGGAACTGATAGTGTGTGTGTGTGTGTTAGTTTTTTAATTGGTGGCGTTCTGTAAATGATACAAGAATTTTAGAACACGATGATGGCTCAACAGCAGGCGTTCCAGGCAGATTTGTTTATGAATCAAGCAACGTGGATCAAACCAAGACCAAATGACTTTATGAAGAACGGGGCAAACACCAAAGGGGTTCAGAGCAAATCATAAATTAAGTGGTCCTTCTAATAGCGACGTGCGTTATGTCACTTTACGGATGTCCAAAACTCTTAGATAAGTATATTCCTAAATGTTAAATACAATGGTTGGGTTATTGCAGAGACTCGCCATCTTCGACACATTGTAACTTTCACAACTCTTGTATGCTCTACGTCCTCCAGCATGGTAGTGAGTGAAGGTTAGCAGCTATATTTTATTTCCTTTGCATCCTTTGGGACTAGTGTAAACTTCCGTGAAAATGTTAGCCACCATCCATTCAATACAAATGTATTTAAGCTCTTAAACATCTGAGAGTATCATTCTTGTTGCAGTTTATTTTCGCATTTCCCACTCTTCCAGCTTTTGGCTTCTATCCTCTGTCATACATTTAAGTACCAAACCACCCCAGACATATGCAGCTGATAATCGTGTTTGCAATTGGACCCTTCAATGTCGGGGAAAAATCAATGACGGCGTTTTCAGGAATGCATTTAGATGCATCTACCCTCTCCCGCCATCACTGGGTCAAATATGTGTGTTTCAGCCTACTAATCGTTCTCTCGGAGATGGGATATGAACTTTATGGAGGGAATGTACAGGCTATTGACAACATATGCTGGTATCAAATCAAGTACCATCTGCTTTGAGTGATGCAAGTGTATTTTATAGTAGGGTATATAGGTAACAACAAACAACTGATACTGTGTATTAGACGAATACAATTTGCTTGGCAGGAAGAGCGACATGTCTCGATTATGTCTATCGTACGATGTCTGCCATCAAACAATAGAATAAGTTTTATTGTAGTGGTTACTCTCACATTTGCATCATTTGAGTAATATCCTTTTGACAAATGTTAAAGTATTTCATGTGTTGACGGTTTTCTTTTTCCAAATGTGTGTACTTCTTTTATTATATGCATTCAATTATATTTTTATTAGATTTTGAGTGATTCTGGAGTTGTTATATTTAATTCACAATCAGTTTCCTTTAAGTCTAAAGTTTAATAAATAAAGATAAATTCCATTAATTCATATTTAATTTTTATTACGTATATTTTTATAGTTAAAACAAGTGATGTTGAATATGGTAATCACTTATTATCTTATAGCTACACAGGCATTTCCAACAAAATAGATATGACACTAAACTGCAGTCCACTTAAGAGTTTATTGAACATAAATATAGTAACGTGATCTGCAAAAAGGTTATAAATTATGTTAGAATAAGTGTGCTTCTAATGCTTGGTTTAAGAGTAACACGTTATTGTCGTATCATAAATGGTCTTGATTACCAACAGTTTCTGAGAAACATTTAAACATGTCTTAAAACATTATTTTAAATGTTAGTCATCAGTTCGTACTGAAAACGTCCAGAATTTTACAGTTGTCTCTAAATTATAACCTGTAATATAATAACTTTGAGGTATGTTTGTCCTTGTTGTCGTGATTTGTAATGACATTTTAGCCGATGATTGACCATCATTCCGAACTATTAGGTGTGTTTCACCGGGGCACGCAAAGGAAGCGTACCCTGATTGCCCATGGCTTGTATCAAACCATTAACCCATCAGTTACAAGTACTATGCTGTACTGGTGTCAGTATCCCAAACTTCAGACACCCTTGGTGAGAGAAACATGCAATGTACATACTTCTGTACACATACTATACAATAATCATATATAACTTATATTTGTTTCTTCACTCCTATGCATTGTTTCTCGTTTGATTATACGATCTAAGACGTTAGGTTCGGGAACATTATAGGCTCAATGGAACCAAAGCATTTATTCTCCTTTTCTAATTACCTATAATAAAGAACGTGAGATAATTATTATTTCTGGGTTTGATCAGTAAATCTTTACTCTCCTGAAAATACTGCACGTTGGATATATATTTCAATATCCGCTGTAACGGTTCTCATTTATAACACAACAATCATTTCCATTAATTATACAAATGAATGCATTGTTAAGACGTAAAGGACATACAGAAATAAAGATAACGTGACGATAGCTAGAACAGGAATGAAAACGGTATGTCAACAGAAAGATGAGCGTGTAGTGAAAACACGCTGTAAATTTTTGAAGTTGATCTTGAATGTGCAATGTGATTTAAAAACAAGCCACTCAACCAGTTTCTTCGGCGGATCAGTATCTGACGGAATTCAGCTTTGTCAAAAACAAATTTCCAGTCAAATTTTCCTCCGTGTTAGAACCAAATAGATGTGTATATACTGGGCATGCCCTATTTGATGCATGGTTTTAGATAAAAATAAGCATTAAGCCGATAACAATTTATAATGACTCTGAAATCTTTCTAGGTCTTCCAACTGAGTCTTGATTTCTTCACTGGCGATGTTTATATGCTTCGAAATTGTTTGTACAGCTCTTTTCTCTGACACGTTTTCTTTCTGTCTTTCTGACACTTGCAGATCATATTATTGTTGTCATTCCATGCATTGAAATTAAAAAAGTGCTTCGTTTTGGGTTCTTTATTATCCCATCATTGATATAGGACTCTTGATACATAAATTACACATACTTCGTCTAACATTGATAACCTGACAGTTAAAAGCGTCAGTAACAATAACTGCAGCGCCTGGAAATTGAATCAGGTTCGGAGTTACTATCAATGAAGCATTAATTATCAAGACGTATCTTTAAAGCATTTTTTTTCAATGAGATGTTCGCAGAAACAAAAATCAATCACAGGGTATAATCGCGCAGCAAATTAAATATTGAAAAGTCTTTGATCTTACAAGAGCTAACTTATTTTAAAAGAATATCAGTTTATAATTCGTTTAGGTTAGATTTCAGAAACAAACAGATGGAGTTCAAGCTTGGTATTAATTAAATATCTTTGATATTTGCAAACACATTTTGGAACTTATATCATACAAACACTCGTGCAATGTTTGCTAATATTTTGGAATAACGACACTTCTGTGACTTCAAAAGCAGCCAAATACAAAATAATATCTTACAATATAATGCGATCGGATTAACATATATAAATTAATATATGAGTAATAACATATCTTAAGAGTGGAAAGAATTCTCATGGCATGAAAAAAAAATAAAAATAACTTGAAACTTGGAAAATATTTTTTAGTTTGTGTACAAAAGTATTATTTCAATTGTTTCAAAAAAGCGTGGAAGTTACCAATAATTTTTTTCTTCTTCGTTACGCCTGTTGAATACATCAGGTATAAGCTTTAAATTGTTTAATACTAAAACAAACGTTTAAAGAAAAAAGGAATTTTTTATTTCATTTGTATTCCACTTGAATTGAAATGTATCATTTGTGTCATCATATTCTTAATCTTTTTCAACAAAAGAATGTGATACAACCAACTGTACAATGTTGATCATAATTTTTACCCATTGTATGTCTTAAGTAATATTATCTACCCACTTGAAAGCAACAAGCATAGTTTTCAACCCGGCATAAATCATTACACTTGCGATCGATAACATCGTTAAATCGTTAACTAATGCTATTCATGCATTTATTATATTCAGTCAATGTACACGTTGACAAGAGTAAGCTTTCTTTTATTGTTTGAGATTGAACTATATTTAAGAAACAGTGAAATTTTCTGCCAACCTTTACTGCACTATATATTATCATCTTGAAAGGCATAGTCGCTGATACAATCCCCATCGATACAACTATTCTGGACTTGTACAAAAGCCTTGAAGATACTCGTGGAACAATGAAGATATTGGTCGCATATGTGCTTTGTTTTGTGAATCTTAATTCCAGAGGTAAGTTCACCGATATAAACGACTAAATGATTTTAAATACATTTCTACTTAAAGTCTGTTCCTTCCTCAATATCTATTCAGAATATTTTTATTTTTTAAACAAAATACATCTTTTATGCAACATAATGCTATATACGATTCTTAATGAGATCCGCATGAATATTAATGCCTCACGAAAATGAGGCTAAGCTAGGCAGATCTCGACTATACTGTATATAATATATTATGCAGATTCATTTTGCGAGAGAATATGTTTTATTGATCTCGGCTTTAATGGATGTAATGTATTTTATAGAGATTGTTTCCCTTTGTGTAAGAATATTTTATATTATAGACTTGCCGCTGTATATATTATAGTGACAAAAACATACTTTATATTTCCATTATCCAAAACGTGTTGATTTACGTCATCTCCAGAGTGTCTTTTTCTCAAAACCATAAAAAATGCACGTTAGCGATAGAGAAAAGAAATTAGTTAAAACATGAATTTTGTTTTTCATTAGGTATTTTTTAAATGTATAGTTATGATCAATCAATACTGTGAGCAAAACACGCCATCAGAATAAAACATTTACTAAAAGTTTTTAGTGACAAAAACTGCCCTTTTAAGTAACCTCGTGCATGGGGATGAAAGCGACTGAAATTTTCCCTTTAAATGACATAGTTTTCTTCTTTCCTGAATAATTTGTCAAGTGAAATATGGATATACGATTTAATTCATACAAACAGATTAGTTTGTTTCGATAACAGACTGGCAAGCAAATATTTACCAATAAAACAGCGTGCTTGTTTTCTTGAATGCTGTTTAAAACTCATTGATATGTATGTATGTATGTATGTATGTATGTATGTATGTATGTATGTATGTATGTATGTATGTATGTATGTATGTATGTATGTATGTATGTATGTATGTATGTATGTATGTATGTATGTATGTATGTATGTATGTATGTATGTATGTATGTATGTATGTATGTATCTATGTATGTATGTATGTATGTATGTATGTATGTATGTATGTATGTATGTATGTATGTAGGTAGGTAGGTAGGTAGGTATGTATGTAGGTAGGTAGGTAGGTATGTATGTATGTATGTATGTATGTATGTATGTATGTATGTATGTATGTATGTATGTATGTATGTATGTATGTATGTATGTATGTATGTATGTATGTATGTATGTATCTATGTATGTATGTATGTATGTATGTATGTATGTATGTATGTATGTATGTATGTATGTATGTATCTATGTATGTATGTATGTATGTATGTATGTATCTATGTATGTATCTATGTATGTATGTATGTATGTATGTATGTATGTATATATATATATATATATATATATATATATATATATATATATATATATATATATATATATACATAAAAGCAGTCAAAGCACCCTACCCCCAAACACACATATTTATCTGAACTTCATTATTGAATGTAATTAAATTTATTTTGTGCAGTTGGTAGATGGATGAATTTTACCACCCGATATGTACATGCAGACTTTGATACAGTAAACAACAATAAAAAGTGTTGTCATATTATTGTATGGGATATTCTTTCAATCTTTATATTAAAAGTTTCTATTTAATTTTATCAAAATCTTTATCTGTCAAAGTTTGGCCTCTTGGTTCTAACAAATCTATAAGGTGTTGATAAGCAGAGACTCGCTTTGGATTCGCTTTGACATAGCTTAAAGAAACATAAGATTTAAATGACCTAGGCTTTATATTGGTGACGAAAACAAATGGATTTTACCATAAAAAAGAGACTGAAATTTCTGACGGCAACAAAATAATAAATAATAATAATAATAATAATAATAATAATAATAATAATAATAATAATAATAATAATAATAATAATAATAATAATAATAATAATAATAATAATAATAATAATAATAATAATAATAATAATAACAAGGAGAAGAAGAAGAAGAAGAAGAAGAAGAAGAAGAAGAAGAAGAAGAAGAAGAAGAAGAAGAAGAAGAAGAAGAAGAAGAAGAAGAAGAAGAAGAAGAAGAAGAAGAATTAGAATAACAACAACAACAAAGAGGCTGAACTCTATCTTTTTACGGAGGGTTCATACACAAAATGAAAGATTCGTACCAGAGGCTGAAATTAAGTTCAATAACAATAAAACTAAGCTGATAAACAAATGCATATCCATACGGAGCAAAAACCGACGGTTTTAACAAATTTGTGTTGGTTGAATCATACTGTTACTAATTCGTTGATCTTTTTTTGACTCGTCTAGGCATAGTTCTTTTTGCCCAGCTGCACACTCTTTTTTGTCGTTTTACCCTCTCTCCTGCTGTAATTAAGCCGTCGTTATATCAATAATGATAGATAAAGCTAATTCAGCTAGATTAATTCGAGAGCAACTACAAGCAGTAAGGAAATATCTGCCGGTGATAGATCCTGTCAAACAGCAATTAAAAGCGCATCAAGTCTCATGTGGAATTTGCAGAAGGTGACGAACAATTATTTAGAACTGTTACGAAACCTACTACTACATTTTTACCCGCGTTACAAAGAACAGCAGCAACTGAGAACAGCAGAACGATTTACGAAACCAAAACGACTTTTGCTATTACTTTCGGAAATATAACTGTTGCTGCTCAGCCAACCCAAGTAATACCTAAGAAATAGATTAAGCAGAAGGTGATGCTCAACAATAATCAGAATAATTAGCAAAAAAGAGGGTTGATTCAGCTCATACATATATCGAAAATGGTATTACTGAAAATAAACATGCTAAACTTTTAGCTCAAGTAGCTTTGATTGCTTTGAATAGATACAGTAATCGACAACACGATGAATACGCTAATGATTGAATAGATCGTGAAAAGAGCACAAATATATATTTTGCATTTTCCACAATGTTGAACGAGTTCTAGATGACAATCAAAAATATCTCGAATTTGGTAATGCAATAATTGCATATGATGCATGGTTAATAATAACACCGGATCAACGACAACAAATGCCATCAACACCACAACCAAAACAACCGCAACAAGGGCAATAATGCCAACTATCATCACCATTACAAAGATTATAGAACTACAACATGAACCTTAATATAGAAAGCAACAACAACATCAACGAAAATAAAACCAACCATTCCAGTATCCGAGGAAGAGGTATTCTATGATATTGCTGAATACACTGGTATTTGTAGCAAGGGATGTGGCCATGTTACTTGTTCCGGTAGCGTACTGCCGATGATAATTGGCTAGAAATTCTAATTGGTTGAAAACGAGCCGATAATACTGCTTTATAAATCATTAGTGAAGCAGATGATATTTGTCAACGATTATCTACAAGCGGCATTATGTATATGTTGGCTTATCGGTCCCTCATTAATGAAATCGCTGTTGATTATTTCAGCGATTAAACAGCTAGATATAAATACTGTAAAACAATGATCATACCTAATGCTCAGCGTGGACCTACCATAGTCAGGATGATAAATTCTAAGTCACCAACTTATCATCTATGGTAATGAATTCGGTGATGTTGTTCAGGGTTTATTCCGAAGGTTAGCCCCCAAATCAATAGGAATTGCAAAGTAACTGGGAATGAAAGCAGTTGATGTTGTTGGTGAGAAGGGTATTAGGGCTGTTGGTGTTGTTAGAAAAGCCTTTTAAGTAATCAACGATATACTAGCACGATTAATACGATGCAAATCTTAGCCAGTAAAATTGCCGACCACTAAAGTGATGCCTGTAAAAGTTTTAAAATAATTAATCAAATTGCAGATCAAACCTTAGCAACAACGGCCTCGTCATTGCCCGGTGAAAACAATATAACTGCTAGTCCGATAGCAGGAAGTGATTTTCGTGTTAAACGATAACAAATATAAAAAATATATTCAAACGCATATCTATTCCTGCATTAGATGTGGATGCAGTACTTCTAAAAGATGGATCGGCAAGTGATTATCAATATTATTCTTAGGATGCACGTGTACTATAATAATGTGGAAGAATCGAATTTCAAGTACAGGAAAAGGCAGATATTTATTACCTGTTGAAGCAATTATCGAAAATGTTGAAAGAGGTTTAGAAAAGTAGATAATACAGATTAAGGAATTGGCGATAGAGTTGGTTTTGGTAACAATGTAATTATGGTGTTATTCAAAAGTGCCGCGTTCAACAATGATGGACGAGAGATTGCGGTTTGTCATAACGACATCGACGTTGCCACAAAGATATTTGGTCTTGCAAGATACAGCAATGATTACTATATATCAGCTGGTCCATCAATGACACAACCGAAAACGGAACTGTAACAGTAAATGCAATAAGGACACAATTGTGTCAATGAATGAAAATTTCAACATGGAATTTACATCATATCGACCAATGCTGGGCGACTATGAAAGACTTTCACGTGCAATTCCACTGTCACACATTTTTGGATTTTGCAGAAATGTTAGAAAGGATAGTTTTTGAACCAAATACATAATTGCACTCCTATGAAAGAAATACCGACGATGATGCAATGTGGCAGAGAGAGTTAACGTAGTGGCAACTGCAGCATTTCATGGAATCCTAAAATTGACTAAAGGTTCTTTCTTGGATGCCTACAGTGACTCAATCTCTAACCAAAGAACAACAGATCCTTTGTTTTATGGACGGTGGCGGTAAATCAACATTACCATTGTTATCAATGGCCATTGATTATATCAAGAGTAACATTAATGGTTTATTAACATTGCTGTTGGTATCAGAACAAGGTGGCTATATTTGTTACTTTCAAACTCACAAACACGAAGTGTAATGATATTTGACAAACTTGGTGTAACTTAAATTTCATTGAGGATAGACGAACATCAATAACTAGCCAAGGATATGTTGTTAAATTTTAAACAAAACAGCGTTGCACGTGCGCATCGTCATTTAATGACGTTCATTTGGTGTGATCAAAATGTTGTTACGGGTTTACAAATATCTCAAAGGTATTTTTCAATGTTGCATCAGATTTATTACTTTTCGCTGGAACACTTGGATTTATTTACGCAATATGTCTCCGATATACACTTCCGAGCTCGTCTGACAAGGAGAAGCTAGTGATAATTATTGAGCAATCGCCGGTATATTCAGCGATAAAGCAATTTTACATGAAGATGTTGGTGACCTCTTGAGACTCATTGATGCGCCATTAGAAACAATGTAATTAAATCCCCCTGATTCGAAATCAGGTTTTCAAATCTGGATTTAGAAATCAGGATGATATTATAAATGTCATATCATCATGTTATCGTCAGTCTGATTCCTTGTCAGTTTAAATAGCTAAACTCAGAATCAAAGGAAAATTGTGAATTGAAATTATCTCTACAGCGAAAACAAATCACTAGATCGTCTGATAAACATAACACTATCAATGTCAGAGAGACAGTATAAAGACTTCAAAGAAGCCAAACAATCAAAGAAATGTATACGACGTATTCCATCTACGGGTGCCATCAAAGACCTCACTAACACGGGTGGTATATTTCCACTTGTTGCAGCTATTCAGGGACTAAACATTGCCGATGTCCCAGCTGTTGAAAAGCAGATGTGTTTGGTGCATATGGAACTGCTGCTGAAATGGCATTAAAGAACGAAACAGGAAAATAAGAAAGAGATCGTCTTTGGTAGGAAGAGATTTAAGATTGCCAAGAACTCTTCCGAAGATGGATCGGGTAAAATGGTGTAAACTTACCAGGGTACATCGTTGAGTCTCCCATTGTCCGATTTTGATTTTCTCGATGCTGCAATGAATATAAATATAAAAAATATTAGATATGATTTTATGGGTGATCAATTACAACATAAAACAAACAGCGCTAAAACTGGTATCACCATCTCAATAGTAATTATGTCCTTGGTGCTCATTGGGTTAAATAAACAATTGATCAACTTGGAATCATTTCGTTTTCAATTCGTACGGTGTGTCACCACCAAAATAATTTTTGAAGAATGTTATTGATCTCAGCGTGATGCAGCGCATTCCAAAGTGGTTTTCATCGTTACCAACACAAGAAATGACCCACCCACTAATATATGGCAGTGAAGCACTTACTGTACTCGACGCTGTGTCAATATCGTCCTTGGCACCTCATAAATCTGTACACTCTTAATCCAGTGCCCGCGCCGTAACATCGCTTAGGAGTTATGTTTACATAATCTCTAATCGTATGATTTTAGATATTTATGGAGATCAACTAAAACTAAAACGGAACAAGCACCAGGTGAAGATTTACTCAAATTAATAAATAAACAGAAAAATGAACCGTTTAATCTTACCATGACATCAGTCGGCCGATATTTGTTTTGTTTGTATCTGTAATTTTAAATAAAGTTGCCGAAGAATAATTTATCGGACAAAAAGTTATAATCTGTGTCGTACTGGTGGTGTCTGGAATTTGTCGCCGAAAATAATTCCATTAAGAATTTAACATAGTATAATGATTGACATTCAGAAATACAGACTAAACTGAAAATATCGTTGAGAATGATACAAGTAAAAAATATCGCAGACGCGTAGCTGTCGTTTCTTTTGAGTATATCCGTTTATCGCTGTAGCTGGAGTAATATTATATTTTCGTTTGCAAGAACTATCGAAGGTAGTTATAATATTGTCACAAAATAGACACATACACGAACACAAACTTTCCAGAATATGTGTAAAGTTAAATATTTCGTCGTATGGCAACAATTGCAAATTATCCAATGAAGAATTCATCGCGATGATACGAATCTACAACGAAATATTTGATGAACAATATCACAGAATCACGATTTATAAAAGAAATTTAGAATAATAATAGTAAAATTATAATGTTGTCAAAGTCAACATCATTGGAATTTCTAAAACAAATCATCAATAATACTGCTCTGGTAAAAGCCGCAGTGATATTAGCGGGTTCAAATAATTCTGAATTCATAACTAATTTTCCAATTTCCAAATACATTTCCAGCAAAAGATTTTGTATAAGAGCTATTACATGTTTATTATAGCTGGCAAAATTCAGGTCAAAATCATTTGGCTAATTACCACCAAATAATTCGCGTGTGTTTGCAAATATAATCAAATTCGTTGAAACTTCTGATCGGCAAGTAGTTAGTATTCAAACGGATATTTATCAAATTAAACAGCTCAATTATGAATTTCAGCGCCGGATTACATTTATCACAGGAAGAGAATCAATAATACCCATCACTGTGCATGAATCAACTTTATGTGCCACGATAGAAATAAATTCGCCAGATTATGCTGTGAACAAATATCAAAGTTCAATCTCAACTGTGATAGGTTGACCGGAAATTCCACCAGTTTATTTCATATCACCAGAAGGACGCTGAGATGAGTTTCGGACAACAGATCCCAATGTTGTTGAGAATTCAGGATACGAAAATAATGTTCTTTTGAACATTAATTAATTTTTCATTACTCAGGTAGAGCGAAAGATTTTTCCTGACTTAAGATTACATGAAATAAATATTTTAGCTTATGATGGATGAATTTATATGAATATTTACGAATGCCAAATTTGTAATCGCTGATTTGATAGAATATTACAGCGAAGATGTAACAAAAAATATCATATAAATATTGAAGTATCTGAGTCAGGTATTGCTTGATTGTTATCTTAAATATGTTTTAATAGAAACGCGCATATCTTGATTAAAGATCCAGTACCCATTGGAAATCGACGAGTTTAAACAATCAATGAATCGTCTGATCAAACAAACCTTTCTAAAGATTATTGAATCATGTAGAAAATTGCAACACCTCCAGGTATTCTCAGGAATGATACCGACCAATATGGAGGTGGTTTCCATATTTCACCGTGAATAGTTGATATCACATCAATGGTCGCGGTTAATCTAGAATCTGACGTCACCGACGGCAATTTTCAAGTCGACCGCGCGAAAACCCAACCAATCCCAAGAAAGATGCATGCAATATTCCACCAGGGTAATTGACTGTATCAAAAGCAATCAACGATGTTTACGTAAAATATCACAGTACGCTCTTATCGCGGATACATTTTAAACTTATTGATCAATTTGGACACATTTTCGGATTTAAGATCAGAAACACTTAATATAAATATGTATGTGCGTTTATAGATCACACTCTTGTAAAACACCAAGTTAAAAATCGGTTAATGAACTGTGAAATGCATTCCCGAAATCAAATATTATTCTACTATAGTCAGTAATAAATTATCGCTCTTGTTTAGCTGTTACAAAAGTCAAAGCTACACCTTTGGTTTTCTTGTCACTGGTGACACTGGTATATCTGTTTTCAGATTTTCGAAATTGTAATGGTTCAAAATCACGCATAATTTTTCAGGATCAAGACTTTTTATATTTAATTAATAGCAGCAATACTAGCATTAAAATATGTTCATGATTCATTATAAAAATTTCATTAAAAAAATTTTAAATGAATATAGATATATTTCTGAATAACTTTAATGACAAAATAGATTGATGAAATAATATAAATATCTCTCTGAATTAATATAAACATATTTCTGAACAAGTATAAATATAAATAAATATAAATATGTTTCTAAATAATTAATTTATAAATATAGAATATATTTCTGAACAAATATAGTATACATAAATATAAATATATTCCTGAGTAGAAAAATAAGAGTCTTTTCACTAATGCCCTTCTTATGGAACTTTCTCATTTGGTTAAAAGCCTTTATTAAGGTCTACAGGCACTCTTCATGGTCAAAGCCTTTCTTATGGCCTACAACCACCTCATGAGGCTTTTTCGTTTGGAGACATTTTTTCTGAATTTCTTTGTGTTGGGTACCCTTAAATGAGGTGACATGGTAAGAGCCCACATCATACTTATGTTTATTTTAGGTGGTTGACTACATACCTTCTGATGTACATCCCCAAATCAAACTACGTGGTAAACGCAAAACGCATTTCCAACGTTGTTCCACGTAGTAAGAAGGTGAACATAAGAGGAAGTACTAAAATGATATTAGAAAACTGCATCTCAGAACCAATACATCGAAAGTGTCAGTCATGAAATTTGATCTCAAGTCCTCAATTATGAGAGTCAGCAGCGTTTACCACTTGGACTACTTACCTCAGCTGTAACTATACGTTTTATAAACAAAAAATATATTGTTACAAAGCAAGAAATGTCGTGTATCTTACCAGAATCTCTGATCATTATATAGTACCACATTTCTGAATAAAATATAAAATAATTCGCATTATCTACAATCTCACACATTTCTACTGTTTGGTTAAAATACTATATTCTCAAGCTAGCCAGTCCTGTTTTAGTAATGCGTGATTGATATTATTAAGGATCCTTCGCAAAATGTAGTCAGACAAAAACGATCGATAATGACTATAGTATACACGGAAATATAATTAAATAAATATTTTTATAAAATATTTGTGTATTATATGAAATCTGAGGAATCTACCTATAGTATGGTTGGCAGTGAATTCTGTATCATTAATAATTCATAATTTTGTGTTTGATCGTAGATTCAGAATGATTTTTGTGCTTGAAGGATTATCAACGACAACGACTCACATTATCGAATCCAACTATGTGGTCATTTGAGCAGTAACGAAGAAGTAATTGTGCAGTTATTCTATAAGCAATGACATAGCTATCTCCCTTCATTGAATCTGACAAATTTATCCTGTAATCGTTTTCAAGCTTGTTCGTCTCGGGAAGGGGATTTTTTATGGGAATTGAGCCGTAATTGGCTGTTCGTGTTATAAATTTAAAATGGGGGTGGAACATCATTTATCTGAAATAAGATTATCACTAGTAAGTAGCAAGTTGTCGTTGTTATATACAAACATTAATTTAATTATTTTCCGCCCATTGTGGAAATTGGACTGTAAAATTTGCTACGTGCACATATACCATAGTGTTTTGGACACGAATGCTGAAAAATGCTATTCATAAAAACCGGGATAACTCTAGCGAGGACCACACTAATTGTAGCCGGTTAATGTTTTTCTCCGTTATACATAGCCCACTGAGTTTCCTTGACGTCTCAAGAAAAAATATGTCAAACTTGTCTTTTAGTGCGCGCTTTTCATTTTTTATTACCGTTGTTTATAATTAACTTCTAAGGGACATGAAAGTAGGAGCCAGTTAAGCGTCATCCAGCGTTGCCAAAGTCTATCAGGACGATAACAATTGTTCCTTTAAGGTCTGGTAAAACACAATTATTGACATATTTGATAATGAGATGGATGGCTCAAGTGGTATACATTATATTTAGTGGCACTGTCTGTAGATGATGCTGTAAAGTACTTACAGATTTTAATGAAAATACAAACTCGATATATAAAGAAGATGGTCACAGTAACGGAGTCACCGTTATTGATTGTATTGCTAATATCACTGATTATCCATCTGTGGATTACCTTGATGTACGTATTAATAATCTGGTAGTATATGACGATGTGTTGCTGGATAAACAATCAAATCCTGCCAGAATATTTTATAGAGCCGACATGAAACTGAACACGTTATATATCTTACTCAGAGATTTAACCAAATATCTAAAGTAATTAGAGACAAATGTAATGTATTGGTTGTTTTAACGGAGTAGATAATCATACGCTGCAAAATATTCACTATGCTTGCTGTTCAGGGGATATGTATATAATTAAATTTAAAAATTTTTTGAACACGCGCAAGTTTACCTGTTTCAATTTATCACAGTACATTTACATTATCCTAGATAGAGATATTGTAACGGACTTGAATATATATTTGGATGAAAACCAGAGCAACAGGGAGGCTGGACTGACAAAACATGAGTGTGCGACTTGGCAAACATGCACTCCTAAAGGCATCAAATATGCGTCAACAAACTAGTAAGGAAAACGAGCTAACCCACAAAATTTCGTTAACGCGGTCGTATTATCCTGTATGGAAATGCATTTGATTAATGGCTTTGCTTTAGCGTTTTTAAACTTATTTTCGGCCCTCAGGTAGGAACCTTTAATTTTACGAATGGATACTCCGTAAAAAGTTCTAGGGTTTATCATCTCGGATGATACAACAATAATATTTTCACTACACTCGTGTTCCTTGTGTGTTTTTTTTTTACCTCCGTGAGATCGCTCTCAGTGCTGTAGCTCGCCATGGAAGAGTCTATTAGCAGGCGGTCGTCTGGCATACGTACAACACATGCATGCATGCATCCATCATTCCATTCATCCATCCATCTATCCATCTTTCTTATTGTTTATTTGAGAATTAAGCATAATAATTACTTCATATAGCTTGCATATGCTCAATGTTTTGATGTCCAGACGGCAACGCATGGAGTCAGGCATCAATATTCCTCATCAATCCAAATTACATATTAATCATTTGGTAGTAGCCTCACAATTCTCCATGCTCATGTGTTGACACATCTACTTATATATTTGCTTAATTCTGTTGTAGTTCATATCCAATTCTTAAGCAATTCATACGTCTTCCTTATTAAAGCAGTTTGATGTTTCTCTCTCTCATACACCCACACACACACAGAGTTTTGGACATACCAAACACATTCTGGCAACATTTGCGTGAATTATAAACACTTCACCGGATGAATATGTAGTTCTTTTCATCCACACTAAGTGCAATATGTCACAAATGGGACCATATGTCATTTTTTGTCCTTAACTTGGTGTTGTGCATACAAGTAAATGGTGAAATTAATCTATACACTTAGTTTTACACCCCATTGACTGTTGTTTTATTTTAAAGAACATCGTAATATGGAACAATTTGTATTTCAGCGTTGTCTGAACTTGACCCCTGTCTACCTAACAATTACAAGATACTTCCGATTGACGGTACCAGAAATTCCAACTGTACCAAGCTTAGTTCGAAATGCGATCACTATTTAGACTCGAGGTGGTACGCAACTCCAGACGCCATCATTACAACATCTTGTCCAAAACTGCTGCAATGTGGCTTTACATATCCTGTTTGGATGCAGGGTAAGATTCAAATATATAAATTTTAATCAATCCAAAACCAAGCTTATGTTCATTTTTTATTTAACATAGAAATCATGTTTCATTTGCTCAACTTTGTTTAGGACATATTTTGGAAGCTAATAAAAAAAATTGCCGACCATGAAACTATAAAAGGAAAGTATTAAAGATTTGAAATTGATAAAACTTATAACAGTTTAGTAAAAAAATAATACTTATGAAGTACCAATGTTTCTAAATCTTAATTTGTGGAAAGAATCAGTTTAAGAATCAGATTAGCATCGATTCTGGTTTGGAAAAAAATAAACAATTTACAGATCTACATATATAAGTAATTACGACAATTTTGTACAGGCTAGTATATGGATAGCCATCAAGCACACTAATTGAAATGAAGTTCTATATATGCTCAACTCCTGTGCGAAAAAATAAAATGCACGATATATGTTACCAATAAAAGAAAATATATTTTCTTTTGTCATATTTATTTGTCAATTACATCTGTTCCAAAATAATATTATTCAACAATTGTTATTAGTATTGTTCTACCTCTCAGTTCCTTATTTGACACAACTGCATTTATTTACAAAGAAAAGCAATTTGTCAGTGGGTAAACAAAACATATTATTACGACCCTGTAGTTTAAGTGTATGTGTTAAGAAATCAATTCTGTATAAATCTTTTTATTACATTAAATGTAATCATTAATATGATTATATTAATATCAGTCTAATATGTTGTTAAAAAGCATCGTGCTTACTGGAGTCGTAAATGTGACTCATGTGAGCACGTGCTGTGTATGATGGCAAATTCATTACAAGTAAACATCCATGACAGCTATCAAAACAATTGACTGATACTTGGTCAGGCTTTCCTAAATGTCCAGTTTTATTGCTTAAGTACATGCATCCTCCGTGTGAGTGTAATTCAAGCAGCGTATTAACTTCGTTTATATGCTTAGGTTTGTTGTAAGATAGTTGACAGTCAGAGTCAGAGTGTTTTGTAACATATTAGTGTTACACAATTTGTATTACCTTAAAAAAGGTATTTTAGTGCTAGAAGACGTTGTCTGTTTATATATCTACGTAGAAAAGTGTCTTGTTATTAGAGCTAATTTTACTTCATTTTTCTGAGTTATTGTTTTTATGGAGAACAACATTAATGGTTTGGACAAAACCATTTTCCGAAAATATTCTAAATTGGAACGGAACAATACAAACTGCTTTGCTGTGTAAATTCTGGATTTTTTTGTTAGCCTGTTCTGATATCATCCGTCAATTTGGACCGTAATTCAGACTTCGTTTCTTAAATTAGGTTATATGGAGTTAATCACACATGGTGTACTTGCTGCATCGAAACAAGTTCCGGCTGACCATTTGGTTTACAAAATGGACAAGATAAAGTGTTTTATTTGTAACTAATTAAATCTTAATTTTTAGCCATTTTTAAAAAGGAAAGATACACTACAAATGAATTGGTTAAGCCTTAATTTCGAAAATTAAAAGCTATAAATCTTAAATCCGGCCATTTTTATGTTCCTGTTTCTGTTTGGGTTTTTTCTAAACACAATATTACTTCCAATGGAAGATCAATATGCGGATATCTGAACTTTAAAACTGAACGTCAACTGTTTCAGGGTCACTTCCTATGGTGGCAGAAGGCATAGTAAACAGAACTGGTTGCATGGTGACAGGCGTGACCCCTGACGAATGTTGTCCAGAGAACACTACCAACATTATACGAATAAAGAACTGCACCACGTTCGTAGTCTACTTTCTAGAACAACGACCGGGATGTGATGAGGGATACTGCTTTGGTATGATAGACGAAATCAATAATCGTAAAGAGTACCTTCAATTTTAGATTTACAAGTCTTTAATATTTGTAAATACTAAGGAGGACGCGCAGGATAACATTTATAATTTACACAGTTGCAAATTCATAAATACATTCATCTATTTTTACAGATTCAAATTTGCCTTGCCCGACGACCTCAACGTTCTATACGACTTCACCTAGTAGTAAGTACGACGTTCATTGCCGAAACTTTAACAATCTCATCAGAACTCATTTGCAACAATGACTTTCCAAAACTTTACCAAATATTTAATATTTACAATATAAAAAAGAATCTATATGTTAACTTATAAATTAAGTCCAGAAGGTAGACTATATAGAAGTTAGTTCCGGCTTTCGCTTTCCACTAGACTCGCTATTCACAAGGAAATCTATGACGCCATTAAGAAGAATGTCGCAAACATATTCCATTCAGCAATACAAGTAATAATATTGCGAAACGTTCCAGCTACAAAGAGATATTTTCGAAATTACCAACAAGCTAATGTCATTGAAAAATGTAAACTACGTCCAGTTACCTTCTCTCAGTAGACCTTCCGGACCCGTTTACATATTTCTTCCGTGACAAAAAGCAAACCATTAGAAATAAGCTTTACAACACAATTTCAAGTGACTCGTCGCCACAATACAGTTGTGATGCAAAATTTTAGTGGCGATCGTTAGCAGCATTTGAACCTGTCTCTACAGAATTAGTACGTACAATCGTGATGAAAAATGTAACAATGTCACGTGAACTTCATTTTCATCATCGCTTCTGCTTGTTATTAGATCCATTATTATCCACACTGATGTTATTAATACTTTTTCTCTGTAACAAGATAACCGAGTTTGATATTTTGGTATAACTACAAAAAACAACTATTGATTGTAATAGATATACAATATTTATTGATGCATAATTTAAGTAACGAAAAATGATTGATACGTGCGTGTATGGGTTCAAATATTGGAAAACGCACAAACCTACTCATGCAACAAATACACATAAAAATATATGATCTTATACAGTACAAGAACAAAAAGAAAGAATTAGTCATGGTACATAACAATATTAAAAGAATGAGGTTTACACAACGGCAAAATAAATTAAGTATTCACTCAAAATAATGAAATGATATTTTACTCTAATGGTAAAACAAATGGTAATAAAGCAGATATCACAATATATATCTTCACCCCCTAAACGCTGGGTATAACAGGACCCCGCAAATAACCCACCGCCAAAAGATTACATGTATGGAGAAACAGACACTCCCTCGATGTCACTCTTTGCTGCCAGTTCCACTGGCCAAACAAGCAAAAGTATAGGTAGTCATCGACCACCATTGATTCTTAGGTCAGACAAACAAGTAGGGCCCACCACTTTGGTCTGCAATGCCCGATCATCTGCAACCCCACTAGCAAAGATAAGCATGGATCACTCCAAACATGGTCTAAATACTCCAACATTCGAATTAGCTCGAAATTAGCTCACACAGTCAACTGTAAAATACATCAAATATCGTGCACAGTGTATTACACGGATATATACGGTAACACCTAATTACCTTATACACGGTAAGTTATAAATAATACGTTATTAGTTTTGCATTACAAAACAAACAGGTTCCGAAGTGAACCGGCGATTTATACGATTCCTATAGCACTACACGTTACTTAACTAAGTGCAACTTTGTAAAGTTCTTGCTAAGTCAGAGACAAAAATAGAAAATATTAGCATGATTCAATGCAATCCGAGCTACAGAAATAGGATAATAAATATGATAGTAAAAAAGCTATAACGTACAATACAAATAAGAAATAAATAACTTACCTCTACAGCTGAAGATATCCAGACCTCTAACTACCGCCAACTGACAGAACGTTCCGGAATTTGTCGATTTGATCTTGCTGAGATGCATTTATAAACAGACAATGCAGCTTTACATCGTCTGTGCAATTCATATCTTCAGGTTTTCCCATGGAAAGAACTTCGCGCGTGCGACATTGTATGAACCGATTTCACTGTTCAAAATAATGTAGAATATACATGAATCACCCCTCTGGTATCGTTTTACACAAAAAACGAAACCCGAGTACATGTATTAAATAAAGAAGTAAATGTATAATTTCGTGACATACTCATCCGGAGAATTTACATCCTTTTTTAAAAGCTAACATTCTAAAGCCTCTGCAGAAGAAATCTACTCTCGACAGTAACAATTTAAAGATCGACAGGCCAGTTAATAATAATGTAAACAAATCTTAAAGTTATTCAGGTCCAACTTCTATCTCATCTGAATTCAGTCTTTCTAGCAATGTACCGTCTGCACATCGCCTATACCATAGTGCTGAAAGTACGCCTCTGAAAGTAGTTAATGACCTTCCCTCTACTTTGGACAGTGGAAAGATTACAGGAGGATAAGTCCTTGACTTGTCAAAAGCATTTCACACTATAGACTATGATAAATTCACCGTCCCCAAAATGTCTTGGCATTAATGATACTGTCTTACTATGGTTCAAGTCCTACTTGGTCAGTAGGTCACAAATTTTGTCCGCAAATAGCATACACTCGTGCCCTGTTGATCATTGTTGTAGTGTTCCAC